>VZRH01003774.1:91131-108138 GCA_013397555.1 Urocynchramus pylzowi | reverse complement strand
AGGGGCCGCGTTGGGCGCGGGGGGTCGGGGCGGCGGCGCCTCGGGCCTGCCCCGCGGGGCGGCTGAGGCGCCGCTCGGCTCTGTGTCCCGCAGGTCGTGGAGCGCTGCGTGGCGGCCGCCGGCTACAGCGTGGGGGAGTTCGCGGCGCTGGTCTTCGCTGGAGCCCTGGGCTTTGCCGAAGGTGCCTGGGGGACGAGCGGAACTCCCTGCTAGCAGCTCCCTGCTAGGATCTCCCCGCCCGGGCCCGTGCTGTTTCCAAAGCGTTGCCTGTTATCACTGTGTCCCTCCCGCTTTTTATTTTTAATTAGAGGACGAATTTTATTTTCTACTTCGACTGTTCGCTTTAACGTGTGTAATACGGCATTAAAAGCATTGACGTTTCACGAGAGTGAGCAGCGGCCCTTTCTTGCGCGCAGGTGCCCGCGCTCACGTTCACGCAGCATCTCTGTTTCTCTCCGTAGCGCTGTACGCGGTGAAAGTGCGCGCCGAAGCCATGCAAAAGGCGGCGGAAGCTGTCCCCAGTGGAATGCTCTCGGTTGTCGGCCGGCGAGAGGCAAATTACAAATTTGCCTGCCTGGAAGCCCGTAAACACTGTGAATCGCTGGGTATAGAGAACCCCGTGTGCACAGTTTCAAACTATTTGTTTCCTGACAGCAGAGTCATTGCGGGACATTTACAGGTATTGCCTCAGAGTAACTATTCCTTCAGTTGAACTGAGCGTTTCAGTGTTTAGAAACTTTTACTTTGCGCTTCTGTGTGGGTGTTGTGTACGGCCTTAGTTTGTCCAGACAAAAGTATTTGATCTGTGGGGATTTTTTTTCCGGCATGTCTTCAGTTGTTGGGCAGGGAAAGGAATCCCTTTATCACAGTAAGTCTGATGAGGTGATTCTTGTGGGGTGACTGAGAAAACCTTTGTTGTGCAAGACTCACTTCTCTCTCTCTTTTATAGGCTTTGGAGTTTTTGCAGGAGAATGCCCGAAAATATTATTTTAAACGTACAAAAATGCTTCCAGTCAGTGGGGCTTTTCATACCAGACTTATGGAACCAGCAGTAGAGCCACTGGCTGAAGTCCTAAAATCGATTGAAATTCAGAAACCGCTGCTCTGTGTGTATTCCAATGTCGATGGCAAAAAGTACATGCACTCAAAGCACATTCAGAAGCTGTTAGTGAAGCAGGTGGTGTCACCTGTTCTGTGGGAGCAGACCATGCACTCAGTGTACGAAAGAAAGCAAGGAACAGAATTTCCTTACACGTATGAAGTGGGGCCCGGGAATCAACTAGGAGCCATTCTCAAACAGTGTAATTTAAAGGCCTGGAAACAATATAAGCATGTAGATGCTCTGGAAGATGAGGAAGCAGCGGAGACTTAAATAACCTTTTGAGAAAAATCCACACAACTCGGTTTTTTTTCTGATTTAAAACTCTGTGCTCCCAAAAGAGGAAGTCTGAAACATTCATGGCTTCTCATGATGTAAAGAGCACTCACTACGTGCGTAATTGCAATGAACATTTTCCTTTGAGTTCCTCAGGTGTGGAAAGGGGAGAGCAGAGTTTGGCTCTTCCATCTGTGTTGGGACTGCAAAGCTATCAACACAGAGGCCAAGTAGTACTGTTTGGCCTCAATCCTGCAAGCAACTTTGCCTCTTGGGGTTTTTTGCTTGTTTGTTTTTGTTTGGTTGTTTTTGGGGGAATTTTTTGGGTGTGGATTCAGGTTCCAGTTGGTAGCCTTGGCTGTCTGGTACAGGGTTCTTCTGCAGGAATGCAGGGATTGTTGGCTTCCAAGTAGTGGAGGGCTCTGCTCCGGGCTGGAGGGTGCATTTAGAGGAGCCATTTGCTGGAAAGGCTTTCAGTGTGTTGATGTTCTGTTTTCTTACTCAGCTGGCTTGTGGGGTGTTCATCTATGTAAAGTTCTCTTACTTTGTGTCCACATTGCCAGGTAGCAGCTGAGTGAGGCTGATGATGTTACTAGAAACATTATTTTCTTAAAGTTAAACTATAAATAAACTATGAAGCTTTTCTTGCTATTTTTAATGCTTTGGGGTGCATCATTATTGGCTTTGTCCACATGTGGATGAAAGTAACTATCCCTCCAGTTGTCCAATGCCACATTGGTTGTGCTTAGTTACACAAGAAATATTCACTGAAAAAAAAAGCTTAACAAAAATATTATCTACATTTCCTGACAGCAGGAAATGAGCTGGAGAGCAGCAGGTTGTCCCAAATCCTCCTGGAAAGAGCTTCCCATTTCCCAGTTTATATTTTTTATTTTGGTATTTTAATGCTATATTTAACAGATATATAGAAAAAATTTAGGATATATTACTCAAATCAAATGACTGACAGCATTTTCAATAATGTATTATGAAATGCAGGAGAACTTCCAATTACAGTACCAATCATTCTGTAATTTCACATTTATGACAGGGAGAGTGAATTTAAAACACTGCCCCTTATTATCATTGCTAAGTGGGCTGTATTATTAAACTATTCTTTTGTGGACTGCAGCTGGCAGCTGTGCCTGCCCTTACAGTACAAATTCCACTTTCAGCATGTGTAAACATTAACAACTAGTAAAATACTGCAGAGTTTTTCAGCTTCACCATTCGACTGCTAGAGGCTGATGATTAAAGGTTGGAAAAACTGTAAAGAAAATTATTTCAGTGAAGGTTCCTATGTTACAGGTAAGGTGTTAATTATTCAGAAAAGCATACCAAAGTCTTCAGTTAGAATTATTGGTTAGAATACTGCAACTAAATCCCATTCCTATTATTAAACACTGGATTGCCCTGTGTTAGAAGTTTCTGACTGCACCTTGTAAGACCAAATGCAACATTGATGACTTTCAAACCAGCTTTTATGATAGTTGAAACTGAGTGTGGTATGTTGGTGCACTAATTTTAGTGGTTTGAAATTTCTGGACTTTCTTTTTAATTATTTAATCTTTCTGAGGAAATGTTGGAGACCTGTTTTCTATTAGTAGTGTTCTTGCCATAATTTTTTTCCTTTTTTTCCCCCCCTCATTTTACTTTGTTGTACACTTTGCTGGGAATTAAAGCTCTTTGGGAAATCCATGCTAGAAATCTCTTGTTTGCAAACCATTGATAACCTTTGCACTTCTGTCAGCTGAAGAATGCTGAAGGGAAATCTGTATCATAAGAGCATTCCAATCTTGTGGGTCTTGTTTAATTAGAGGGAAGAAGGACCTGTCACCACTGTTGGGTGTTTGCTTTTCATCTGTGCAGTGGCTGAGCCGAGGCTGCTCCTCAGTGAACTTTGTGTCTCCAAAACCAGAAGCCAGAGGGAATCATGCTCTTAAGCTAATGTTGCCATTTCTAGGAGCAGAGGAAGTGTGATGGAGGTCTTTGTACCTCCATCTTTGCACCTCTGTATGGAGAGTGTTCAGGGCTTGATTTTGTGTGGTGCCTGCCAGCACAGCCTCACCTCGTGTGCGCTGTAACATTGCCTGTGCCTGGGCAGAGAGTGCCCAAGTAATTACAAATCCTGAATCTCAGAGCATTTCTTTAATGCTCTTGCTCCTCTATCCCCTCTGCTTCTGGAAACTGAATGTTTGAGAGGTGAGAAACCAGTGTGGCTCCTTCACCTATGAACAAGCAGGAACAGGATGTGGAAGAAAATCAAGTGCTGTAGATGCTGTCACATATCAGGAAGTGTGCAGTGAAAAAAACAGAATTAACGTTGGGTCCCCTGAGTCACTGTGGGGCTGTGACTAAAGGATTAACTAGCTGTGCTCCACAGGTGAAAGAGGAGCCTGGCACTGACTGCTCCCTGCTACTCCAGCTGGTGCTGCTTGCTGTGGCTTTGGATGCTGTTTGCTTTGTGTTTCACTTGTTTCTTTGCTGGGATTTAATTTTGTATTCCTTGAGACTGTGTTTTGCTCCATACGTGCTGGATGATGAAATTCCCCTCTCTTGTGATTCAATACAAGAGTGGGAAAAAGCAGAGTCACCCCACACAGCTCTTGGATGAAATAGGCAGTGAAGTCTCCTGTTCATCATTGCTCCCCTGTGCATAAAGTTTATTTATCTAGAAATAATTATTTGGTAATATTAAATTGATTCAGCTGGGAAGAGTAAATTTTTTCATAGCTGGTACTTTTATTACATATGAATAGTTTGTTTATTAGACCCTCCTGATGTTAAATTTTACCCTTTATTAAATAATTACTTTAACATATTTTTCTATCATACTGTTATTATGGAGCTCAACGGAGCAGTCAATTCACTGATAAAACCTTAGTCTGTTTTTTTGGTTACGTGGGCCAACTTCTGGCCCGTGTGTGACTCCAGTTCCAGGTGTGTGAACTGTGCTTTTCTAGAAAAAACTTGCCTACTTGCCACTGAAGGGCACCTCAGCTTGAGAGCATTTTGAAAAAATGTGACACTGGAATATATGCTGCTGCTGCTGCTTGAATTTCTGGGGTATGTTGGAGCCATCACCCTTTATATTCCTTCTTTGCCTGCTTTCCTTTTGCTCTTGCATTTCAAGTCATTCGAAGATATTTCAAAATCCTTTGCATGAAACTGTCAAATTAAATAGCCTAGTGGAGCTTCAGGGTTTGTTTTTTTTTTTTTCCCAGAAACATTTTTTGAGATGGGCAGTTAGGATTGTAATGGGATTTAGGCACCATTCATTGAAGAGAGGAAGCATGTTCCTTAACATGCTTAAATTTGGCTAGATTTGGCATTTGGCTTTACTAAAGAGGGGTTTAAATTCCTTGTCTGATTTAAAGCAGAGACTCGAACTTGAAACCCCAACTTCTCTGATGAGTGCTTAGATCACAAATCCACTGAATATTGCATTTTCCTGTTTTAAAAATACACTTAAGGGTAGGAGTTGCTTGTCTGGGCAAGAAGCAGACAAGGTAATCCCCTGTGCTGAGGGGAATACCCAAACCACAGAGCTGCACTTTCATTTTCTCTCACTGAGAGAGAGTTTATAGCTGGATACTGAAAACCAGCTTCAACAGCAAAAAGAGAAGATGCACTCAGATATAGAGAGAATAACCAGGCAAAAATGGGAGATGCTGAGAGAGGAAAAACTCAGCTGTGCCCTAATGGCCACCCATGGAGTGACACCTCGAGGAGGCTGACACCTCGGCCATCTCCATCCTGTAAGCTGTGCTCATGTTCCCCTCAGGCTTCTATTCCCCCCAAGCACATGCCTTGCAAGAAGACATGCATCCTCTGAGAAAACCCCTGCTCAGAATCCATCAAGTTCTTGGGGTTTTGTTCTGGGCAGCTCCTAGCTTTACTTTCAAAAGGGGCAGAAGATACTGCCATTAATGTGTGATAGCAGAGTCTTGGAAAATAAAGCAAACACTACAAAAGGTTTGAAGCAACAATTTAATTTTAAAAAAGTATCATGGTTTTAATCTTTGCTATTGCTTTTACAGTGTTAAAATTTAAAGGATGGCCAGCATGCCTTCAGTTTTCCTCACATCCAGAACCTCTTTAACAAACTCATTTATAGGAAATAGACACTTTATATTGCATTAAAATAAACACAAAAAAGACAGACTTTCTAATTGCCTGGAGTCACATTTCAAAACTAGCAAGTCAGGCAGTTATCCAGCAACAACCTCCTTATTTTAAAAGTTTTTTCTTTAAAAAAGATATGAAACAGCAGTGACCCAGCACTCGCCTAGGTTTAAATATTAAAGAGATTTTTATCAGTGTAAATTTGAAAAACAAACCAGCTGCCACCACTGAGATGTTAGTGATGTTGGTCAGTGTCCAGCAATGACCTCCCGTTGTAATTCTGTGTACTAATTCTACAGTCCATAATTCATGGCCCACCAAAAGGCAGCAACAAGCAAGGCTGCAGGCACCAGCTTCTGGCAGAGGCACCTGGCAGGAAGCCTGCAAGTCTGTGGGAAGAAAGGGGATGGTAATTAGAAATAACAAGCAGCAAAAAGAAGGTGCAAGGAAGCTAAAAGAGTGCCCATGTGGGAGGGAGACCGAGAGCACGGTCTGGCTCTGCTGCAGAAATGCAAAGGGGGTCAACTGTACTGGGGGCTCCAGCCACTAAAGAATCCTCCTGTGTTCTCTGGGTCAGTACTGCTGGCAGGAGCTCTGCTCATCCCCCCAGGGAGACCCTTCCAGCATCTGACAGTGGCAGTGCCTCCCCTCTGAACGGAACCCCGCGAGTTGTGTGGGATTTGGGTAGTCTTGCAATGAGAAATTTCAGCCAAAAAAGAAAATAAACAGGGCACTGAGGGGGTACCAGCAAACTAAGGGATAAACCCCAGCCTGAAGCCACATTATATACTTCACTCACTGACATTACACGGGAGTCAGGTGCTCCTGTTGCCTACATGCCAACAAAAAGGTGGGAGAGAAGGGAGAGAGCATACCCAGCCTCCATAGCCAGTGATCCGCTTTGTCCAGTTACTGCTCACATCTCCACAGCTTCTTATAACACTTTTAATAACATTCCATGTCTGGAAAACACTGATAGCAACCCTGATCATTTAAACAAAACAAAGAAAGCATGAGGATAGAAAATTTATTCTAAAAAGTGGCAAATAAAATAGCAATGTTTAGGAAACAAAAACCAACAAAACAAAACCCAAACAAAAACCTTTAGTATATTCCTTCCTGAAGGCATATGTGTACATGCATATTTTTCTAAATATTTAGGAATAAACCCTTTGAAATCTAAAGATAATTTAGGTTCAGAATTAAGTGATAAAGTGACAATCTTTGAGGTTGTTTCAAACTTAGAAAAGCATAACCCAATGAGAGATGTTTATGTCTGATGAATCAGGACAGCAATACAAGACTGACACAGCAATGCCACAGGCTCTCTCTGGAGCGTGAATCCAGCTTTGCTGAGGTAGAAGGTGTATACAAATGTTATATACAGATATATTTACAGGTTATGTTACACAGCTGTAACTGGACTGCATTCTGGTAGATCTGCAATGATGACCATCCCCTCCCAGAAGCAAGGCGAATGTAAGGCAGAGTAGCTGGGGCTTCAGACACAGCTGAGTATCTCATGTTAGGACACTGCTGCATGTCTGTTAAGAACTGCAGGACAACCCTCCAGCTCACAGCAGATAAAAGGCAGTTCAAACTAGTTCCAGCCATGTTT
This sequence comes from Urocynchramus pylzowi, assembly GCA_013397555.1. Classification (NCBI taxonomy): domain Eukaryota; kingdom Metazoa; phylum Chordata; class Aves; order Passeriformes; family Fringillidae; genus Urocynchramus; species Urocynchramus pylzowi. Next base: position 101,020 of record VZRH01003774.1, on the reverse strand, counting down.
TCTTGGATGTGCATGGGTAAGTTATTGCACATGCAGTAACATGTTAATCCCACACTGGGCTGCAGGTCTGTCATCACTCAGTTCTTAAAATTGTGTCTAAAGTTACTGTGCCTCTGAGGAATTTGAAACAGCAAGATACTATACAAGTCTTTCAAGTTTAAATGGCTGTAGTCTGTGGAAACAATTTACACTTTACATTATAAAGCTTTTCCTTGTAAAACAAGCTGCTTCGCTTTTCTATGTTCTGTATGAGGCAGCAGTAGCAGCAATAAAGTTTTTTATTTTGTGTACAGAAACATTCTTGTTTGTCTAGCATGATTATTAAAAGGATCTGCCAATAAGGTAACTTACACTCGTGCCAGGTGAAGCAGCGTTTCTTCTAATGTCCTGTGGTGCCTCCTGTTAAACCCATCCCCGATCAGGGCCAGCTGCCGGCCAACCTGAGTAGCTGAGCTGCAAGGCAGTCAGGATGGGCACGTTAGAGGAGAACCCTGCAACAGCAATTCTTTAAAAGCACTCTGCAAGAGTCAGGTAATGCAATCCCCCCAACAGCTGGGCTAAACTGGGAATGCAAAAGTGAAATGTTACGGGAGGTTTATTTCCCTTTATTTATGGGGTTATTGATTAAATATTTTATGCCCATATATGAAGTGTTTTGATGTTTTCATAAGAAGCTGCATATTTGGCACTTTTGAAAAAAACATGTTGATTTTTTAGGTGTTTCATTTCTTTATACAAGACAATGGGATTCTGGTTTGGGGTTTTTGATTGTCCCAGTCCCTCCCCCCGCCCCAAGTCAAAATATTGAAACTGCCTTCACTTCAAACTTTTCAAGATATTTCATCTTACAAAATTGTTGGCTTTGTCATCCAACAGATTTACTCCTATGAGTTCCACTCTGCAGTATGGGTCTCCAGCTACTGGGTGGTGCCCAGGTACAAACTGACCAAAACCTTAAGGCTTTTAGGGAGGTTCTGGGATATACAGAAACTTGAACAACATCTGTGGCACATGTTGATGCTAAAAACTGGTTATGCTTTCCTGATGAAAATTTCCCATTAGATTTAGCTCTCTTAGACATGTGTTTTTGTTCTGGTAGACCAATAATATGAATACACATTTTTATTTTAATTTGCATTTCTGCTAAGATCTGTTTATGAGATCTGCTGAATACTAAGTAGCTTTAAGAGCTTAATTCTGGAGTCTGCTGAAAAAAACCCCTTGGGGTTGGTTTGGTCAGTCTACCTACAAGAAACCACCAGAAAAACCACAGAAAGGAATTTTCACAGAGGGGGGAGAAAAGCAACCCCTGACTCTTGTACTGGAAAAAATGTATGTATGGGATTAAGAAAAACCCAAGGCAGCACTACCAGTTTGTTGTAAGTGGCGCCTGGAGAATTATGTAAAAATGGCTTCTTCAGCTGCTTGCTGTAACAGGTGGATCTCTAACAAAGAGCTATATCTGTGCCCCTGTGCAAGATAAAAACTTACAGACATTTAATGCAGCATAATCTTGCACAGTCAGTGTTAAGCACCACAGGTTATCTACACTCGCATCTATTCCATTTCCAGTAGCATGCACTATGATTACTTGGCTTAGCAGTTTTCTGGAAAATCTGGCACTTTGTACTAGGGGAGGACAGAAGGAGTATTAATGTAGTGTGATACCTGATATCAAGCTCCATTTGCTCTGTGGTGTCTGGAATTGTTTGGAGGTTACTGTAGGTTTCCTCTTCTGGTGCTCCATTGGGGTAGCTGGAGAGGACAAAGTGCCTGGGGGTTCTCCTGATTTGAGACATCTTACTCTGCAACAAGTCATGAAAGAAAACCTCAGGGCTTCATGTTATGCAAGGTCTTTTCAGTTTAGAAGGAAATTGTTTAAAGTGCTCTTAAAGTTACTCTTTTTACTTCTCCAGTCAGAACATGAGTGTTTCTAAGATAACTATTTTAAGAGTAGTCAAAGGAAAGTTTCAGTGACCCAGCCGATGTCCAGCAATTCAAACATGCAGCATTTAGATGGCTGCTACTTTATATTGGTTCAAAATAACCCAGAAATTGGAAAATCTTGATAAATATAACTAGTGTAGACAAGTATAGTTTCTCAGTAGTTTCACTTAGTACAAGATGCTTTCCTATGTTGCTTGCAACAACCTGCTTGGCATTAAATCACTCTAACCCACGGAGATCTCCAGGCAGCAAAGTACCTAAAACAAACTTGAACAGGTTTTCCTAAGTCTAATTCAGGTCCAAATTTACACATCTTCAGCTGGAGGCTACCACCATGGAAATTACAAGCAACTTACCATAGAAATAGAACTTAAGAAAGATTTAAACCCACTAATAGCTTTCCACGTGGAGGAGGAGACAGTAGGAACCAGTAAAATCAGTGGAGCTGCCTGCTTGTACAATGGGAAAGTTATTCACAACCAGTACCACAAAATCAATGGCAAAATGTAACAGGTTTCAGCACGTGTGGCTTGTGTCTAATATTGCAAGCATTTGTGTTACACAGAGAGCAGTGTTTGGAGAGCAGAGCCCATGTTTTTGTAGTCATTAGGATTGTTTTATTTGGTTTATCAAGGGAAACAACACCAGAGCTGCGGATGGGGATTATTCCAATTACACACGTCCTTGGACACTTGCTGCAGTGGAAGGCTCTGCCTGATGAGGAACTTAATTACAATCTTCTGGAGATGCTCTGGTTTTATCTGGCATTGGGTTTGGCCAGCTTTTTTATGGTTTCTTTGCTTCCTGGCTCCATCACTAAAAAATGGATCCCTTTTGTTGATGGAGTGATCCTGGACAGCAACAAAGAGAAGTTCTGCTGGCTCGATTTCTTCCTCATTTTAAACACACTCTGAGCAGGTCAAATTAATAAAACTCAAATAAAATATTCTCAGAAATTAAACCAAACCAAGCAAAAGGTAATGTCATAATGCTGCTTGGTATGTATTTGGTTTGCTACATTGCTGCAGTCTTGTAAAAGCTTAAAATTTTACACTTGGGATGAGGTTAGGGCCTTTGTGATCTTCTTTCAATATTTAGATGAAGTTTACATTTTTCACAAAGCAAAATTATTCATTACTAATGTGTATACATTACTGCATAAGCCAAACTCACAAAAATGTGATACTAAATAAATGAAAATAGACTTGGTTTACAGAAGCATAGGATTCTCTTACAGTGGACAGTGGTGTTTAATGTGGCTGGAGAAAAGCATGTTACAGACCAGTGTCAGCTGGCAGATATTATGTGTTTTATACAGTTTGGAGTTTCATCTTCTGGATTTTTTTTTCTTCTATTTGTAGCATTTCTGCTTTACTTACGAAGATGTTTAAAACCTAGGGTTTTAAATATATCCAGAGTTCTGAAAGTTCTGAAAAGCTGTGTAGTTTAGCCATGACAAAGAGAAGCTGGGATCAGGTCTTCCGAATTTTATTGCACTGGCTTTGAGAGGAGTTGTGTGACCCAACCCTCTTTCTAAAGGGGAAATACCACAGCCTTCCATCCAAGGGAGCACCTATTTGTATTTTACAGGTGAGCTAAAAGGCTCTTTTAATTCAGGTATTTTTTTAAAAAAAAGAGACAGTAGTTTTAGGTGCTATATTTGCTTCTAAAGATGCCCTGTGTCCCGTTTTAAATGCTTCCTTTATGTATTGCTGTGTGTCTCTCTCTTCTATCCAAAAAAAAAATCAGGGGAAAAAAGGGTGATGTCCATAGAGGAACTTTGTGCATTCCAGCACCATACATGATTTCCAGATACCCAGTCACCCCAAGGGCTTTGCAGCTCTGAATCAGGTGCCAAGGCTTCATACACACACCAGAGTGAAGCTGTATCACATTAAATCATTCCATATTCAGTGGAGCAGATACTTGAACAGATTTTCCATTTCCCAGGGCAACATCTAGACCAGTGGGTTACAGGGCATAGTGGTGGCCAAGGGCTGATCACGTTCCCACAAGTGCATCCCTGTCCCTTTCTGGAGCAAGGTCCAGTGTGACACTACTGCAGTACAGACTGGGTGACCCAGGGCAGCTCCTGGTTTGAGAACTCCACCAGAGCCCAGGCAGGAGCTCCAAGGCATCCTGTAGATCCGTGAGTGGGAAACTGGGAATGGCAGAGCAGGGTCTGGAGGATCCCAGGGATGCTGCAGTACTCCCTTGGACATTTATAGTGTCAGTTCTCTGGATGCAGTTAATCTCAGCAGGCTGCACAGAGAATCAGTCAAAGCACGCAGTGCTGGATTTTTGGAGGTTTAACAACCCAACTGTTTGGCTCACACGTACAAAGTAAACATCTAGGGATGTAGTGGTGTACTCCTGTGGGTACCAATGGAAATGTATTGATTGTGTTTCTTCACAGTTTAGAAAGATGTTAAAAGTTATCTAGTAAAGCAAGTGCTATAGTGGATAAAATGTAGTAAGACCAAGTATAAAAGGTCAGCTGTCTCCTGCACATGTATTATTATTTTTAGCTTTCACAATGACATAGCGAGGGAAAAAAAANAACTAAAAAAAGGTATTTTCTTTTTCTCTTTTTTTCTTCTTGTTCATTTCTAGACTTGATGCTAGTTTCACATTCACAGGGCCATACAACGGAAATGTCTATATCTGTGTGATATGAAAACTGTGTCCTGAAAAAGACCTATAATAAGTCAACACAGTACAGAACTCAGACATGTAAACAAACCATACAATACCACAACAAAAGCCCAAAGTGCAGCATATGCTACCTCACACCTGTTACCATGATAATACCTTCCTCCCACAGGCTAAAAAAGAGTTGTTGGGTCATGCTCTGCACAGCTCAGCTGCAGCCTCGTGTGTTGGCTTTGCCCACCAAGCTGTCTCAGTGCAAGGCCCATCCAGCAAGGAGGGGTGCTCAAAATTTATAATTAAAATTTTACAGGATGGGCAGTACTGAGGCAAAGGTAGTCTGAGAAGGTCCTGTCTTGAAGGTGTACAGGATGGGTCTAATTTAGTTTCAGAGCAAAGCTTAGCAATTGATCTTCTTGAGAATTACCTGTCTTGAGGCCATTTACTGATTTCTGTCATCATTTTAAAAATCTGAGTGTATAGGAGTAATATAGAAATGCACACACAAGGTACATGAATATGGATCTGTTGTGTTCCTCAGGTCTGGATCTGTGCAGAGCTGATCAAGAGGATCATGTATTGTTCTCCACAGCAGGATGTGTTAATCTTCTACCACCCATCTCACCCTTCCCTTCCTTTCTCTCATTTATACAAGAAGAAAAGGCAAACTGATTTGGGTTTACAGAAACCAAAGAGGTTGTACATGTTTGTGAGTAATTGCTTGTGATTCAGAGAGTAAGTGTCCACCTCACAACACCTCTGAGGAGGCATTGGCATGACCCCATGACAGCAACAGAGATCATTTCCAAACAAGCAACCAGATCAAAAAAGCTCAAGCCTCCCTGTAAAGCTTTGACTGAGCATGGTTAAAGCGTCATTTCAATGGTGAAATGCCTTCAGCAGAATAAATAATGCATTTCAAGTCAAATACATACTTAATGTTCTGATGAAAAGAGGCCTCGATCCAAATTTTAAAAAACAGCTCTCCAAGTGCCTAATTATATGATGGAAAATATGGCAATTTATGAACACAAGACTGATTGAATAATGAAGCATCTTCAGTAGAAAGATTATGTTGACAATGTCTTCACTTTGCATAGTCAAGTTGGTTTTATTGGCGAGGGTGTTTTTTAATCTAGCAAAAGAGAACAGAAAATCTTCTTGAAAAAGGAACATTGCTAAACCAGGCAAGCCAGCAGGTGAGTTGGGGAAAACAAAAGAATCTGAAATTTACTTGTAGTCAGTTCAATTAGATTTGCTGTGTTAACAGATTTTAAGACATGCACAATGATTCTTTAGTACAATGCACCGAATGCATTAGTTATAGTTTATATATTACCCCTCTGTATTTTACAACTTATCAGTGCAGTTTATGTGCACTTTGTCTTACATAACACAGACAACCTTACATATTTTATGCAGATGTGACACATAAAACTATAAATATAACAATATATGATTTACTATGTTTTAAAACTAATGAAAACAGAAAACCACTATTGATAATCTAATTCCAGCGTTCAGACTCAAAATTCCCAGCGCCTGCCTACATAAATATGGATTGACAGACAGGACCCCCATCCTTTACCCCCACGGTAGCAAAGCCTATATCAAACTGCTTCAGATTCTACCAGCTGCCCATGCAAACTAAATTTAAATGAAAAACAAACAGAGGCTTGGTTGTTTGCATATATATCTTCAATCCATAGCCACCTCTTTCAAAACATGACATCATCCTCACGGCTGCAAGCACAAATCTCTGTGCTATTTCACAAGGACAAGTCTTTGACACAGCGACTGAAGATTAAGAGCTAGTTAGGGTTTCAGAGAAACAGCAATATTTGGCATGCAGGAATATACATTTTACAATCTCAGGCATTTTTTTGTTTGGTTTTCTTTAGGCTCTCCTGTGACCTCTGTCAATGAGCATCAGTTGCCCTTCACTTCTGGCCCTCTTCCCTTGCAGGTCAGATGCTGGGAGCCACGGGCAGCACACAGCCTGTGGGCACCAAGAGATCCCTGCCCTTCCCTCACAGGGACACCTGCCTTTGGAACCACCACAGCTCAGGGCAAAACCTTGCAATGTAACCATCAGCAACCTGAGTTTCTCTCAGAAAGATGAGAGGTTAAGTCATCATTACTCATTTTGTGCAAGTTAGTTAACCCAGGGTGCTAGATGAACTCTTACATCAGTATTAGGTCAAGGAGCAAAGATAAATTAATTCTTTGTCTCCTACAATGTTCTCAGTCAGCTTAACATCAATGACCTTGGAGACTGTTTACACAAAACACTTCTTAATATTGCTTCAAACAGCTATTAAGGGACACTTGGTAAATCTGAAAAATACACACTGTACTTCTTACATTTCACTTCATTTCTGGTTTTATGCTCAGTAAGTCAGTATGATAACATGCCTCCACTGGGAATGTAACAGGCATTTTCTTACCTCAAAACAGAATAGGAATTAAGCATTTGATTATATTTAGACATAAAAAGTGTGTTCCTAAGCAAGTTCTGTAGCCTCAGTAGCAAAATAAATGCATACAGCAGACTTTAAATGGAAGAAACCTTTTACAGCAAAGAGCACATACAGATATTTTGTATTTCAGTCTCTACTGAAAATGTTTAAGTGGTTCTGATTGAGTCAGGACTTCAAGAACTTCAAGTATTTTATGTATCATCAGCATTTCCATGTTGTCTATTAGAGCACTCAGAGAGCATCAGTCCTTACTGTGACAGAGATTGTGTCGGTAGAGAACAAGAGATTTCCACCTTAAAGAGCAGACAGCACAGTTGTGTCTGCATTAAAAAGCCATCATTTGATAAGCCTGTAAAGTATCATTTTCCTTAAAGAGCCTACAGATCCCTTCAGTGCTCACAAACCTATTCCAATGGCTTCTAAACTGAAAAAGAAACAAGGGATGTCTGCTTCTATCAAAATGAACACATTCAGTTCCCAAGAGGTTTCATGGGAAGAGCTAAGAACATTGAAGATAAGAATATATGATACCACAGTGAAACTATTCTAATTAAAAAAAAAAACAAAAAACAAAAACAAACAAACAACCAAAAAACAAACAAACAAACAAAACAAAAACAAAACATACACACATTCTGCCAGGCTCTGTTCTGGGTTGTTTTTTTTTTTTTTCTTTGTGACAGCACTACCTATCTCAGGGATATCTACTTGCTGATAAGGAGTTAAGGTTCAGATTGAGTCAGATTCTGCTCTAACATTTATATTTCCTTTTCAAAACATCTTCTGCCCTTCTCTGTCTCACCAAAAGGTCAAGATTCTTATAAAAGAACTTCCTTAAAATTTATTATTGAATTGCATGGCCAAGTTGTTGGAGGTAAGTATGACAATATATATGGTTCAATAATCTATGAATAGAAAAATGTTTCTTTGTTCACATTTACTCCAAAATTTTGTGTCTTAGATTTTTGTAGTTTTGAAAGCTCCTAAAATAAACTATGCAGACAGAAAAGGTATTATTGGTATTCAAAAAAGTTTGTGCAAAACTCATAACTATTAATACAGTTACATAGTAAAATCCCAGTCTTAATTTTAAGATGTGTTCAATCAAATTAAAAATTAAAATCTGATGCACTTTAGAAACCTTGTTCAACCACCCCATCCACTTGGAGAGTAAAGTACCTGCAGTGAACCTGCCTGCATCCTCAGCAGATAGATTATGGGATTCATGCCTTGATATTAAATGTAGAATTCAAGGATGCTGGTCACCAAGGTCATAACCTATAAAAACACTGTGGCAGATGCTGAGCTTCAATGGACCAAATAACATTTTTAATTCAAACCTGATAATTCATAATAGTAAAAAGCTGGCACACTTGGGAGAGCTATGGGCTGCATTTTCCCTCACCTGGTCCCCAGAGCACTGCGCAGCACAGCACCCACACTGTCACCCTGCACCTCCAGCCTGTCCCATTCAGGGACACTTTACTGGACTTGCAGTCAGAAAACTCATCATCTTCTATGCCTTTTGGTGGCATCTTCTAGAGGTGCCTCTGGAATCCCAGTTACTGCTGCCACATTGGGAAGGTGAGAGAAACTGTTGATGTGCAAGAACAGTGCATCTGTGAGTCAAAGAATTCAAATTTACCTCAGTATTGATGCTGTCCTTTTTCTGAACATCAGTACAGAGAATTAAAATGCCACACTGTTTGCAGTTTTACTTAGATTTCCTGTATTGGGTCAAGTTCACAGCTCCTATTCTACTCCCACCAGCTCTTGCTTTGCCCAGCAGGCTGTTACCCTGAACAAGCTAAGTGCAATTTTTTTTAGTCTACTCTAAATGGTCTTATGGTCAATGGCCTATTGATACAGAAATCATTAAAAAGAACTACCACAGACACCTACCAAACAGGAGAAGCCCGTTAAATTTCTTTTTTTCAGAGAGATTGTGTCTCAGCAGAGGTGACATTTTTACATCAGAAGATATCAAACACCTTGCATAAAGACTGATTTCCTTCTACATTATACTCACTGCCAACTCCCATCCTGATGGCATACATTAAATGAAAAAAAAAAAAAAAGTGCTCACAATATTTTAATTCAAAATAACTTTGTCCATGCAGCTGTGACAGAAAACGACAATGGAATCTACTCTGTCTTCCTGTTATACATGTGTCTGTCTTTCTTCTATGGCCCTGAGAAGCAATCTCAGGCTAATACTTTCCACTTAAATACCTCAAAATCTGTTTAATCACAGAACTCACCACGCAGGTGAAATCACTCCTTGTGAAATGACTTGAACATGACCGAGTACACCCTGCTGTACAGATTTCTGTATCCATCTCTGCTGTTGCAGATCATTCCTGCTATCAATAGCATCGTTTTAAACGTACACAGATATAGTAAACGAGTTATTCAGGGATATTTTACGTTTAACTCTGGCATATTTTGCTACATATCTTGGACTTATTTTGAGGGCTTATTTCCTGCTTTGCAAAGAGTGAAAGTAGACGCACTGCGCTCTTCATTTGCTTAGCACACCGTAGCTGAGTACAAAGCGCACGGGTGCTCGCAGCATCCTTCGGAGGGACACGGGTCCCTGCCGGGGCCGAGCAGCCGGGGCCGGGCGCTCCCCCGCCCGCGGGCACGGCGTCCATCCCCGCCCGCCGCTTTTGTTACAGGGCACGGATCCCGCCTCCCGGAGCCGAAGATGCGGAGGCGCTGCCCGTGAAACGTCCCGGGGCACGCCGCGGGGCCGGGCGCGCAGGTGAGGCGGCGGGTCCCGGCACCGCCGGCAGCCCTGGGCACTCCGCAGC
>VZRH01003774.1:63184-87687 GCA_013397555.1 Urocynchramus pylzowi | reverse complement strand
CCCCGTACCCGTCCCACATACACCCCCAACACACTCGTACACACCCCACACAAACACACATACACCCTCCACTCCTTCCCCACACACAGACACCTACACACATACACACCCCACACACAGAAATGCACACCCCTCGCACAGAAATGCACACCCCTCCATCATCACCCCAAACACCCCCACACCCACGCACACACAGCCATGTGTCTCTTTCAGTCTTGGGCTCCTCCTCCTCCCTAACGCTTCGGGAATCTCGCAGCAGGCCCTCCTGCGATGGCCCAGCCAAACTGGATTTTCCAGTAGTAAACTTAATAATGAAGCACAGTTACATTTTGTACTGTTGGAAGGAAATAGAGGTTGCTGGCTCGGGTGCCGGAGGCACAGCTTCACCCCTATTTTTGGTGTGAAAAGTCTGCCATCAGCACCGCTGGCTCCTCACAGTGGCGGTGATGCTGACCAGGAATGGTGCTGACCAGGAGTGATGCTGACCAGAAATGGTGCTAACCAGGAATGATGCTAACCAGGCTGCTTTCGGATCTCAGCTCATCCATTTGTACCCAGGCGAGAGGCCTCACCTCAGGGTTAGGTTGCTGCCAGGCTTCCTTGCTGCCCGGGCAGCAGTCTGGGCAGGAAAGGCAGTGTTTTGGAGAAGTGGCAGGCCTGCTGTGCCTCTGTCACATGCCTGCTGAGTCCTGCATAGGAGCTCTAGTGTTTTGTGAAGGATTTGTCTTACTACAAATAAGCAGGCTCCGGCTGTGTTGTGCAGCCATTCTTTGATGTTTTGTGAAGCTAAGGATCTCAGCTGATCAGAAGTTTGAACGTGTAGCTATCTTGTGCAATCTCACTGGGTTATCTAGAATACCTATTTCCAGATTAGAGCATTCCTCTAGAAAATTACATTGTATTGAAATTATATTATTTGTTGTGCATTCTTGTTGGTGAGTTTCAGCAATCAATTTATACAAAATTGGAAGATTTTTGTTTACGAGCCACTTAAACATCATCTGAGATTGATCAAGCTCTGCAGAAACCAAGGACAAATTTTCAGTCTGCCTTCAATTCCTCTGCAGCAGGAGGGATCAGTGAGGCACCAAGATCCCAAAACAGGAAAAGATTTGTGCTCTTGTAATTTTTCTTTTGATTTCTGGTAGAAGCTGTCTCCAGGTTTTAGCTCTGGCTTAGTTTTAGCTCACCTTCCTGTGTGTGAGTTGGTCAAGAAGTCAGAGAAACAGGTATAATGTTAGGTTTGAATTTTGGTGAACCTCTTGGGGTAGCTTGGAGATGAGAAGAATGTTTGTTTAAAGCCTTTTGAAAAATTTACATTGTGGTTGGTTAATACCATTGTAGCCTTTAATGCATTTCCTTTTGAAGGGACAGTTGTATTGCAAGCAGACTAATCCCTGAAGTTTTAAAACCCCAGCAAGGTGGTGTGTGCTATGAGTGAGTCACCGATCGTGGGTTATACGAACTTCAGTACAAATAAATTAATTGTTTCATTTACTTTTATTCTGGTAATATCTGGAAGGCCCAGAGAAGTATCATGACCTTGTAGAACTAGGGGTTGTATAAAAGCACCCAAGAAGACAGACCCTGAGCCTTTGTATACTCTTCTCTATCTAAGCTTGATTTCAGATTGCTTTACCAACATGAATAAAAAAATGTATGTCCTAAACTTTCTAAAATTGAAGTTTGTTAGTAAACATTTTGGCCTTGTAGGATTTGACAGGATAAATAGTCTATATGGGTTATACCTCCCAGAAAGAAACAGTAGGGGCCTGAGCTTGGTGGCAAATGTACATTTCCATATCTAGTCCTGGAAAATGAAGACCCCTTGAATTCCAGTACAACACGTTACTTGCAGAAATGGCATTAACATTAAACTGAATTAACATTCATTAATTACATTGCTACATTTAGTAAAGGTAATTTTATGTTTTAATTTACTTTTCAATGGAAAATTTTATGTAGAAGGGGCAGTAGATGGTGTTGCTTGTGGGTGTGTGATAACCCAGCTCTCTCCCACTCCTTTGCACGGGGAGTTTTGTTCGTGGGAAAGTAACATAAGTAATAATAACAAATGTAGGGAAAATAATAAAAATATAGGGAGAACCACCCCCTAGCCCCACCCCCATTAGGTTAGTGAGGAAGTGGGATGGGATGCCCAGAGAAGCTGTGTTGTCTGTGTCTTTGGGGCTTTTCAAAACATAAATGAGTAAAGCTCTGAGCAAACTGTCCTTGCCTCGTAGCTAACCCTGCACTGAGCAGGAGGCTGGAGCAGGGGACTTGCTGAGGTCCCTTCCTGCCAGAATGGTCGAGTGATCCTAACAAAAGGCTGACCTGGGCAAGTCAGAGATCTAATGTAGAAAGTGACATCTGGTGTCAGGAGCTGAACTGCAGTTTGTAAGCACTCTTCTAACGACCTGACGTTTGGGGAAATCCTCCTGTAAGGGTTTAATGATACCAGTTGCAAGGTCAGTAACTTTAGTTCCCTCCCCTGGGGTACTGCAAATTTTGATTGTTGATAGAGCATGTAAGGGATTTCTCTTGGAATCATGGGTTTTTATTCTACAGGCACCATGTGATCCAGATCAGATGAATCCAGATGATCTTTCCTGCTTCAAAAGAAATCAAAAATATATGTTCCTAAGTTAGAAACAATGCAATGGCTGTATTGGTTCTTTAAACATTACCCAGTGTAGAATAGGGGGGTTCTATCAGTAGTGTATTTCAGGGAAAGTTTTGTGCCTGATTATAAAAGGTGGGGAGTGTGAAAACCCTCCCTGTAACCAGTGTCCTTGTGTGCAGTTCTCCAGCTGAGAAGTGCAGGGTTTCAGTCTGAGCCTAGATGTTATTTTCCTTAGGTTTTAAACTAATATATTTATGTGAAAGTGTTTTCTAGGTGCCACTTTTCTTCTGCTTTTACTTCCCCGTATCCTCCCCTATTTTCAGCTTTAAACTTTTCTGTACGAACAGGTTGATTCCACTTCAGGATAATGGCAGGAAAAGTAAAGTGGGTAACTGACATAGAAAAATCTGTTCTAATAAACAACTTTGAAAAAAGAGGATGGATTCAGGTGGCAGAAAATGAAGATTGGAATTTTTATTGGTAAGTACACTACAATTACCAATTTCTTTTATCAGTGTTGTGGAGGCTTGCCCTGTTACCAGAGTCCAAACTTCTGTAATAAACCGTACTTTCGTTCTCTTCATGACAATGATTTATTTTCAGGCTAATTATTCAACATTTCAATACTGAGAGTGAATGAGAAATTAGATCAAGACTCTGGTAAAAGGAGGAGAGTAAATAATCTTCTCATTTGGTGCTTGTCTAATATAAGACCATGAAATGCTGTCCTAGAATGCAGTAATCTGTTAATGGGCTGAAACAGTACTCTTTAAATAAACCAAACAATTTATGATGTTCCTTTCAATTACATCAGAATGGTAGTTTGTGCTGCCAAATGTACCCTTTGTGAACCACTTATTTAAATGGACAGGAATCTAAATGGGCAGGAATCTAGTAATCTGCTCATCCTTTTGGAATGCAGTTGGGAGTGTGGGGAAACACTCATGGAAATTGCTGTGTTGTATTGTTTTGGGTTAGTTTTTTTTTTTTCCTTCCAGAAATGATAATGTAGCAGATTGGTGGCATTCAGGAAATATTCTTAAATTTTCACATTGAGAATCTAATATGGAAAATTCTTTGCATCTATGTCCCTGCTCTTATCTTCTGTGAAAAATGTAGTTGATAAATGATTTAATGACTCTGTCACTGCAGGACTTTCATCTGGTCTATAACTAAACAACATAGGTGTTTTTATCAAGATCTCTTAACCAGTTTTCAAGTCATATGTTTGATTTCCTTTGTAATCCAAGTAGCAAGGCAGTCAGTAAGAGGCTGGGTTTGTGGCTTTTCTGAAGAGGAAAGTTCAAGAGTGTGAAGTAACAGATTTAGAAGGAGGATTCTGTAGCATTTGTGTGCACTTCAGTCATTTTTAGGCCCTACTGGGGATTGACCTGGCTACCAACAAGCCAGAGTCCAGCAGGACCCATTTGTCATCTTTCTGTCCTCACTTCCTGCACCAGTTTCAGCAGTGGTAGAGGGTCTGATTGAACCTTCAGCAGGATTTAATTTGCTTTGTTAATAGAACTTCAGGATATGTTGGATTGTCACTGCAGGAAAATAATAAATATTAAGAGAAATGAGAGAGAGAAAAGATGAAGAAATTGGAGGGAAAAGATCTCTAATTTGTCATCCTGAAGTGTGTTTCTTGAGAGAAATCACTTGGTGTCTGTCTTTGGTTTCAGGATGAGCGTCCAAACAATCAGGAATGTGTTCAGTGTGGAAACCGGATACCGCCTCTCTGATGACCAAATTGTCAATCATTTCCCAAACCACTATGAACTGACCAGAAAAGATTTGATGGTGAAGAACATCAAGAGATACAGAAAAGAACTTGAGAAAGAAGGAAGTCCTCTTGCAGAAAAGGATGAAAATGGGAAATATATTTATTTGGGTATGTTGTTCTTGTTATCAGCATTCAGCTTTTTTCTTAGGGAGTCAATTATGGGAATAGAACCAGCTTTTTTATGCATGAAGCACTGAACCTCTGGAGTGTTATGACATTAAAGTGGCTACCTTGAAGTGCTCTGTTCCTCTTTTGGGTTTGATTCATTTGGGATTTCTCAAAAATTATTTTGGAGAGGGATAATTGAGGGTTTAAGATACTTTGCAGTTGGGTTAATGGTGAAACTGAAGGTTCTCTGCTGCTGCTTCATATGACAGAAGGTTACAGTTTCTTTAATTCAAAAGTGGAAAACTATTATGTGAAAATCTTACACTGGAGCAAAAAGTAAAACTTTTTGCAGAAGGGCTCTAGACAGAACTGAATGAACAAACACTTCAGAAGGGAAATTTGGGAGAAGTTCGGGAACTAATAATGACTGCTAGAAAATAAAATAAAAAGCAAACCAGGCAAAAAAAAAAAAAAAACCAACAAGAAACTCAAACCCCAAAACTAAACCAAGAATAGATCAGGAATGAGGAAAGCAGAGTTGGTTTGGAGGTCAGAAAGCACTGAAGTGAAACAGAGTGAGATATGTGGAGTTGAATTGCATCTTGGAAAAGTGAAATGAAAACACTTCATCCGTGTAAGAAGGCAGGTCTTCAAGGATGGAATTGAAGATAATTTAATAGCAAAAAGTGAAAAATGTTTTTCTTTAAGTTTCAGTAATCATGATAAAACTGAGTGTGGGAGCAAAGAAGAATGATAAGAGTTAAGAATAAGATAATATAAATAAGAATAATGGGAGTTACATGCAATAAAAATTACACAGGGATTTTTGCCTGCTCAGAGCATGATAAAGAACAGTGAAAGCTGATAGAGGAAATTGAGAAATTTTAATTTTTTTGTTGAAATGGTATCTAATACTGTAATGGCACAGCATATAAATGGAAGAACAAAATCTATTCACATGAATTAGAATATATTACTATGAAGTCAGCATCGTGCAAATTTTGCACAAAAAACAATTTTGCAATTGTTTAAGTAAAAACTAGAATGTAAATGAGATAAAAAGCAACATGAGTCTTAATGAAGGTGGATCATGCCAGACTGGAAAACTGAAAATACAGATCATTTCTTTTTTAGTCTTTATGTGATAATAGCCTTATCAGCTAGAGTCTTTAATTGTGCACCTTTTTTTTCCCCCCTTAATTCAGATTTTGTTCCCGTGACTTTTATGCTTCCTGCCGATTATAATCTCTTTGTTGAAGAATTCAGAAAGAATCCCTCCAGCACATGGATTATGAAACCTTGTGGCAAAGCTCAAGGAAAAGGAATATTTCTAATCAATAAACTCTCCCAAATAAAAAAATGGTCTCGAGACAGCAAAACATCTTCGTAAGTTCTTAAAACCTAACCCTTTATTGTACTTTCTGTAATTAGGTGAACTACATCAACATGTTGATTGTCTGATGCATGGGAAAAGTATGCCATTATCATTATTGCTTTGTCATTTTATACTTAGGTTTGCATTTAATCTCAATTGTTATCTGGCTTCCTCCTTCAACAGGTTATAATACAGCTTGTTTTGGTATGATGAGGTACACAATACTCTTCAATTAATATTCTTTATAAAATTGCTTTCAGTGTTGTTGGGGAAAAACTTGCACAGAAGGAAATTGTTCTGCTTCACAGTATTAAATAACAGGAAGCAAGAGAAAAATCTTCCCCTCAGCAATTTCAATAATTGTATAATATGTATTAAATCATTTTTTAAATTAGTACAAAGGAAGAATGCATTTCTATGAAGTAAATGTATTTTCCTTTTGGAACACAAAATATTACACGTCATGTTGATGATCTTTTTCCAAATGGATGACGTAGTTTAGCAATTTTATGTTTTTCTCTGACTAGAAGTTTTGATCACACACACAACTAATGTTTTTTCCTGTGATCAAGTGACTGGCTGAATATCATTTGAGTACTTTTCCCCCTGTTTGATTGGAATCTGAACAATGTCACAATCTGAAAGTTATATTAACTTTTCACTGTGGTTTGTAATTGCACACCAGCAGAAATGCAAATATTCCAGTAGTACAAGACCTTGAATAATGAAGGTAGTGCTCTACATTCTTTTTGCTTGTCTGGACCTTGCCAAGCTCTAAATTCTCTTCAAGGGAAAAAGGCTGGCTTGTAGATCTGCATTGTGAGTGGCTTGGTCAGCTACTGTGTGAGTTTAAATGGGCAATTGATCTTGGCCATTTCTACAGTATTTTCAGCTTTGTTTTTGGTATGTAAGACCTGATGCCAAGTGTGTATTATTAGCCACCACAACTTTATACGTTGTCTTGGCAAAAGAT
The DNA here is from genome assembly GCA_013397555.1 of Urocynchramus pylzowi. Lineage (NCBI taxonomy): Eukaryota > Metazoa > Chordata > Aves > Passeriformes > Fringillidae > Urocynchramus > Urocynchramus pylzowi. The sequence continues at coordinate 80,825 of VZRH01003774.1, read as the reverse complement.
GCAAGATTTCAGTCAACTCAAAATTTACAGAACTCTTCTGTTGCAAATATCATATTGTGAGACATGGTTTGTGTTTTTCAGGTTTGTGTCTCAGTCTTCCAAAGAAGCCTATGTGATTTCACTCTACATCAACAATCCCTTGCTAATTGGTGGAAAGAAATTTGATCTTCGTCTGTATGTTTTGGTGTCTACCTATCGTCCGCTGAGATGTTACATGTAAGGTTGCATGTCTCTGTATTTTATTTAGAGATAATGTCTAGTGTAGTCAAAATAATGTTGTGCATGTTGCACAAGGAGGTTTAACCAGTAAATGGTATCCTAGGATGCTCACTTCCTTGCTCCTTACGGGGATTTAACACATCTTAATGACTTTTTGCATTTAAGGTATAAGCTTGGGTTTTGCCGGTTTTGCACAGTGAAATACACACCAAGTACAAGTGAACTGGATAACATGTTTGTACATCTTACAAATGTTGCCATTCAGAAACATGGGGTAAGTGTGCTGATTTCTTAAATGCTCTTTTGTAGCAAGACTGATTTTCTTTAATCGTCCCAGAAACTTGGAATCAAAAGGTTTTGTCATACTCTTCATCATCTTGCAATTAAAATACTTCACCTTGCACTTGCAAATAAATACATTTTAGAATGTAGACATTTTAGAAAACCACAAATCAGAAGTCAAGATAATGAGTTGCAGCTCTGTAATTGAGTGTGATATTTTCAGTATTGACTCACAGTAGTTGAGAGCTGGGGTCTCCTTTCATTTAAAAGCCAACATGCTCGTTTATGAATTGAACAATGAAATTAATGAGCTTGGATCATGTGGATATGTACTTTATAATAGTGGTTTAATATCCCCTTCCTCATTTCCCCCTCTCTCTCTCTCTCTGGCAGTTAATTCAATTTCTTCTTTCCAGCACTTAGTCATCACAGGACTTTACATCTTCTTCCAGTGTTCCCCCAGCCTCCTGCCCCTGCCTTCCTTCTGTGGGAAACAAAGGGAATGTGCAGTTGCAAACTTGAGATAAATAAGTGCTGCCTGGCCATCTGGTGGCTTCCTCTTGCATGGACAAAGCTGGAGCTCTGCCTGCAGAACAGTTCTGTCCTGTAATTTGCCATTGATATTCATGTGGAAACATGAGAGCTTTGACAGCCATTCCTAATATCATAGTAGGCTGAAATTCAGCAGTGGGGAGGGAAGGTTAGTGGGGCAGGGGTGACATAGATGTGTCATAGATAAAGTGTCACTTCCCAAGCCTTGTCCCTTCAAGGAATGACTTGATAATGATTGTCCCTTTGGTGTTTTTAGCGGATGTCTGTGATTTACAAACCATGCCTCTGGTACAGTCATTAAAACTCTATTGTTGCACTTCCTAATGCCAGAAGCTTTATTTTAATGGCATGGAAAATAATACATATGGACACACACACATGCTCCTGATTATATTAATGTAGGTATACACAAGATATATGCACTATATCTTAAATTGAAACTTGCTTAATATGCCTTCTCTGCTATTGTTCTATAAGATGTGCAGCATAGCAGAACTGTTTTTGTCTGGATATTGCTGTAGCAACAATGTAAATGATAATGTTGGTAGTTCTAAACCAGAGGAAGTGGTCAAATATGCCATTTTTCAGTACTACAAACATTTTATTGCTCAGGTGCTGATTTGTGAAGTGCTTCAAACATGTTTTGGTTAGACGGGACACACTGAGAATTGCTTATGGTGAAAGCAGGTCCCATACAACTTTTAGAAAAAATCTCAGAGGTGTTGCCAGTGCCAGTGAAGATGTGAGGCTCGTGGTACATTGCCTGCCTTGTTATTATGCACCCTTCCATCTTCTCTACCAGTTAGAGAACGGCCTTCAAGATTTTTCCCAGATAAGAGAAGTGACCCTGGCAGTAATGTCACTTAGAATAAAGGACAACAGAAATGGGTATAGAAGTAGCAGCCTAAGAATGTAGAATTATTACTAGAATATTTGGAAAGCTTTTTATAAATTGTCAACCACTGGTATCTGTTCAGTTTTGCAGAAAGGCAGAAGGGAAGTCTAATGTAAAGCTATGCTACCCATCCTGTTTGTTCTGTTTTAAATGTTCCTGTCACTTTGGAGGCATTTAGACTGTACACCTTTAGTCTTCTATAACTGTACCTAATTTGAGCTGTCAGTAGTTTATAAAAATTAAGATGAAGTGCTGGAAAATGTGTGTGTAATGCAAACAAAACAACAATAATTCTTATACATAATTATTTTCACTTTGTTTTAATGTCTTTAATGAAACAACTGTGACTGTGTAAAGCTCTACCCAGTTGCAATCTGTTTTGATTTCAGTAATTGTTGTGAAGGGCAAAGAGGGCTGAAACTTTGATCTCTGTTCCCTTGCTGGAATCTGGTCTCAAGACATTCTTTCCATGGAGCAAATCCTGAGAACCATGTTTCAGGTCTTTATTTATACAGTCCAGTTCTCCAAATTTACTAATGGGGGAGCTGGAGGAGAAAGCCTAATAATAAGATGGATGCCTCTCTGACCTTGTCCTAGAGGATGACAGAATTTGTTCTTCTGAGAACCTTTCTCTGCTCTATGCATTCTGTGTTTTGTAATTTAGCAGGCATACAATCATTGATTCTCAGAAATGCTCTGAGGAGAACACTTTATAAAGGGATAAGACATTTGTCCTGACAGTTCCTTGAGGGCTGAACATGGGCCTTTCCATCAGTATGAACACCCCTCACTTTGCTCTTGTCTTTCCATTTAAAGAGAAATAATGCAGAGCCTTGATAGCCTCTGAAAAGACAACATAAGGTAACCTCGTGTTTCCCCTTGTTCAGTAACACGTAGTGGGGTTTTGTACTGAATTACTTGAAAATTTCAACTTTTAAAAACAATCCAGGTGTCATTTCGCTATGCTCTTGAATGTAACTGTTATCAGTAGCACCATTAAGAAGATACCAGGGAACAGACAAGTTGTACTTTAAATAAATAAACACAGACAAACACTTTCAAGTGCTGCATTTTACAACAACTACCTTTAGTGAAATTCTGTTGTTGCTCATTAATTGTTTTTTCCTTATCCCCAGAGGAGCAAAAGATTCAGTTATTTCCTTTCCCATTTTAAAACTTCTATTTCCAAATCATAACTTATACTTTACTATAAAACTGTCTAAGTACCCAGGTTTTTTTCTCCTAACAAAGATTTATTACTTGGTTTATGATGTGTGATACAAGTATATTAGAGCTATAATAAAAGCAGTTGTTTATGTAGAGGGCAGTTCAAAGTTGAGGTGTTCATGAGGCTGCAGGAGCAATTAGCCAGGTTTGTTTTTAGAGCATTACTTGTAAATATAAGGGGACTTTCTGTGGGGATGAGAAAAAACCTGCTGAACAACTTCAAAATCTTAGACTGAGTGAACTCTTTTAACTCTTCAGGATGATTACAACCATATCCATGGAGGCAAGTGGACAGTGAGTAACTTACGCCTGTACCTGGAGAGCACCCGTGGAAAGGAAGTCACCAACAAATTATTTGATGAAATCCACTGGATCATTGTGCAGTCCCTGAAGGCTGTTGCGGTGAGTGCTGCCAGCAATAGCATTCCAGCTGCTTATTCCCATAACCATGGAAGTGAGCTTGCCAGTCAAACCCCTACATCTCTTTTCTGCTCTTTGAGTGATGGTGTTGATGCTGGTTTCTGCAGCTCTCTCATCTCCTGATTTCTTGGTATCGCATGAGATGAGGGAACTGAATCTTGGGTGGGTGAGTGGGTTGAGCTGTCAAATATCTGTGGATATTTGAAGGAGTGAATAAATTCCTTTCCTTGAGGGATTTGTGAACTATTTAATATGACTTGATACTGCCCTTGTGAATAGCATTAAGTTCTGCCAAAGTGCGTGACGTCATTCCAGCAATAACAAATGTGTCAAAGAAGAAAAATCTCTGTAGGACAATTTATCAAAGGAAGCCTAAGGCTATTAGTTCATCAGAGTTACATAACGTACTTTCACCACTTCTATACACAAGTCACAGAGTTATCATTAATTTGTTTAAAAAAAAAAAGAAGCAGCAGCCAGTTCTCTGCTTGAGTGACTTTCTAGTGTTGGGGTAATATTCTGTGATCACATTACAGGGCAGGTATCACTCTGGGAATCAGCTGGGGTAACTGAGGAGCTCACTGCTGCCAAGGACTCTCCTGATCCCAAGAACATTGTCTTGTCCTCTCTTTTGGGTTGGTCCTGGCACCATTTAGAGCTGAATCAGCTCACTTGTGCACTAACAATTACTACCTTGCTTTATTGATGGCTTGGTGTTCTGCCAGGGGAATAAGCTGAGTCACGGAAGGAGCAGATGAACACCAGAATCAGCACGAGAAACAGGGACAAGGTCGTGCAGCTAGAATCAGTGGGAGCTGGGGAAGCATGGCTTAACCTGGCCTCTGCTGAGCAATCATATCTGAAGGTACTTGGGAGAAGAAAAGGGATATAATCAAATGTTAGCAGAGCCTTAGAAAAGGAAAAGTGGTGAGAATGATGGAGCTTGAAATGTGTTGTTCCTGTCCTTCTGACAATGGCACATGTAATTAGATTCTTGTTCCTCCTCCCCCCTTTCAGTCACTGAAGAAATGAAAAGCTTCATTATTAGTTATGGGGAAAACATCTCAGAAACCTTCACAAGGTTTTCTCTAAAAGATCTGATGAGCTTCATATAGAAGAAAGTATTATACCATGCATACTGCAAATGTTTAGCAGATGCTTGAAAGCTCTTGGTTCTCTAGAGGATGTACATCTAAGCACAATTTGATTCTTGGTCTCTCTTGGCTTTGAGGTTATAGTTGCCTTGAGTAATTAAAATTTTAAAATACATTTTGTAGTTGTTTGACTTTAAATTTCAGCAGCAGAATAAAAGAAATGTGTTTGAATTGCTTTTCTGAAGTTTAAAGAATTCACAATTATATGAAGCTGTAAATTTTCAATCTTTCTGTTTTCTCCTGATGCATGCAGGCTTTAAATATAGTTATTACTTTTGCAAAGTATAAAAGCACTTATTTTCACTACGGAAACATAATGGGAAATTAACATAACTCAATATTTGGTATCAATGCAATCATTAGTATTGAAATATTTACATGCAGCCTCAGAAAAAGAGGCAATACTGAACCTACTAGTTAGCAAGCTTATATTTGAGTTACAATACTGGAAAGTGTTGTAGAAGATTCGTAATGTCATCACATGTGATTTCTAGCAAAGAAAGTGTGTAATTGGGTTACTTACTGAAGAGTAGATTTTAATACATATTACTGTCTTTTTTTTTTTCCCCAGCCTGTAATGAATAATGATAAACACTGCTTTGAGTGTTATGGATATGACATTATCATTGATGACAAGCTTAAACCCTGGCTAATTGAGGTAAAGATTTATAAAATACAGGAAAAAAACTTCCTTCTTATTTCACAGAATAAAACACAGGATTTCACTAATAAAACTACTTTCAATGTAGTCTTTCCTCTTTTTAAACAATATTTTTTGTTTATCGGGTAAGTGGATTAAGAAAAATATTGGGAAGTGCGATAGGTCACGTGATGACCAAGCTAGCATGTGCTTTTCTTTCCTATTGTTTTGGTGTTTCTGTTTGTTTGTGGCTTTCTGTTTTGGTTTCTAAATCCAGTGCATCCCTACAACTGCACTTCAGAGAGAGCCTGAATGTTAGCAGCCCTGTTAAATACTGGATCAGTACCTGGAAAATGGGCACTGACTTGATGGAACATAACATCAAATTTAATTTTTAAATGCTGTCATGGCCTTAATATTACAGATTGAGAGGAAACAAAAGGGGCATACAAAGGATAATTAGGATGTTTGGGAAGCTGTTTTATTTTTTACATAAATTTCTCATTGGTGTATTAAATTTAGATCTGTATGTTCAATATAAATTTTATCCATCCCTCTTCCTTCTCAATCTAATTTGAAGTGAACTTCATAAAAAAAGTAATTTCTGTTTATTGTTCTGATACCTCTTCTCAGAAATAAACGTGGAACAAAGATATGTTAAATGAATCCCAGGTTTAATTAAAACAAGATACAATGTAGTGCTTTGAATAGAGAGCACTCTCCAGCTCACAATATAAGAGGGGAGAATTCAGATAAGAATTTTGAGAAAAGTTGTTTACCCAGAAGAGAGCCACAGATTTCTGTGTGCAACAGCAGTTCATGTAAACTGGGCAAATTTTAAGCACTCAAATGTATGGGGTTTGTAACCATGTAAACAGAGAATGAAATGAAACTTCTGTCTTGTCTGATTCACCCTGGTGAATCTCATCTCAACAGAAATCTTCAGGCTGTCACTGCAGACACTTAACAGAGTGGTACTTTCCTGTCTAAGTAAAAAGAAGAATGCCCAGTGGGGAATTCCTTCCAGTGCCTGAGGAACTCAAAGATGTGCTTTGAGCCACCAAGGCTCAATTTCCCTTATGGTACACACAGACATCACACATGCTGTTTGGAGAACACTCCAAAAACTTACACTGACTGTTTTTTTTTTTTTTTCCCTTTTGTAGGTTAATGCTTCCCCTTCTCTTACTTCCAGCACTGCTAATGATCGCATCTTGAAGTATAATCTTATTAATGACACGCTTAACATTGCTGTGCCTAACGGGGAAATTCCTGACTGCAAATGGAATAAATCTCCACCAAAAGAGGTTCTGGGCAATTATGAAGTCTTGTAAGTTTTATCAGTGTTTCGTAGAAAGGCCAGTGTTTTTCTTTCACCTCACTGTTTTTAATAAGTGATGTAGACCAAAAAGGTAAGGTAAACTTCATTCTGATATGAAAAATGGGCACAAAGTGCCACTTCATTTCTTTGGAGCTGCATTGGAGGAGGGAATGAATTAAAGCAGAGTTCTCTTCCCTCATGTCCAGAGACAATGTTGTCTGATAAGCCCGTGCTTGCACCTTCTGAGCTTCCAGCAGCTAGAACTGAGGGACAGAAGCAGAGAGAATGTTTGTCTTCTACATGTGCAGAACTTTAATTGTATGGAGGCTAATATATACATGGTACTTAAACAGTTAAAATAGTTGGTTCTGGTTTAAAAGTTATTTAATGCAAATTTTCTTACAATTCATAGAAATAATGCCTCTTGAGTCCTGTGAATAATGAATGTAATAATAAATAATAGAATATTTTGTCAGATATTTTTTGATTTCCTTGATATGTATTATGAGGAGAGAAATGAAGGAAGCTGAGATTTTTATATTGGAATGTCTGCAAGATTTATCTAGGATTGATTGGCTTTGTGCAGAAGAACACTGATTTGAATACCATATTGCTGACACAGTTTCTCATCTTTTTTGAGTAAATGTTTAGATAGGTTCTCTAGCACTAGTGGTGCAATTGCTCAGTATGTCAGGAATGCACTTTATGTATATAGCTGATCTACTATTTCATGCTCATCTTAAATATTTTTTCTCTATACTAGTAAAAGCAGTTAAATATAAGTGGTCTGAATGAGGATTTAAGATTTAATGAATGTTATACACATGGTAGCTATGAATACCTATAAAACAGTATAACAAAGTATATGTTATGATTTTCCTACAAAATTTTTTAGTATTATCAATTACCTATCCATAACCAAATTCTGCTTGGAATTTGCATAGCAGCTGAAATGTCAGTTTATGCTGAGGTTATCTGAGGCTATAATGGATTTAGGTATTTACAGAACCACTCATCAGTGTGGTTAAGTGTCACCAAATACATGTCATCAAATGCATTTTGTTTGATCACATGGCTGTTTAGTTCACCTCATTCTTTCCCTTCTCTCTCTGTGGTGCTACAGGGGAGTTTTAACACTGCAGCTAACAATCCTCCCTTTGAAGCAACAGCTCAGGAGTTATTTAAAGTGGCAGCAGGCTGATGTTCTGCTTAACCACAGACCCGCAGAAGTACATGGGGAACTTCACAAGCTTGAAATTTCACAAACTCAGGCGTTTAACTAAAGCTGCCAGATTACTTGTTTCTTTCTAACAGGGGCTGAAGATATTTCAGGATGATCAGTATTGTAAAATTCTAGATTCATAGAATCATAGCTGCATGTCATGCTATGCCTGCATGAAGCTGTGTGCAGAGCAGCTTGTCTCAAGCTCCAGTTCTAGACAGTAAGCAGAATAGAATGTGGAAGTGGAATGTACAGGGCCCAGTGGTGTTAGTGTAGCAGGACAAGGCACTGAAGGGGTTTCCTTGCGTGCAGATACGATGAGGAGATGGCGCAGAGCGACGGGACCGATCGCGACCCGCGGGGTCGTCCTGGACAGCCCACGGGGGTCAAAGGAAGCCGTGCAAGAGATTCAGGAAAGCCTGTCCTGACCACCTGGAAGTGATGACAGAAAAAACAGCTGCACTCTTGGTAGGAAGACATCAAGAATAACTTGAAGTTTTGGAACAGATTCCTGTGTTTTGCTACATTGCATGTAGGAAACACTAACAAAGACAAAACAGCCTTTGAGAAGTGAAACAAACACTCAGACCCCAGGAACTGTACTAGACATATACTGACCTGATAATTATTACAACAATAGATATAGAGTGTATATGTGTATACAGTTGTGTTTATATGATTTGTATAAACTACTTCTCAATAATGATCAAGAACTTTATTTATAAATGTGGCAACTCAAATGAATATTCTGAAAGAAACTCCTTGCTGTTCTGGATAGTATTTATTTCCTCTAGTAGCCTGTCCCTTCCTGCCTATAATAAATGAGCTGTGGATTCTATAAAAGGATGATGGTGGTAAACATTAATGTTTTCACAGTGATGGTTCAGATTCTTGTAGTGAAAGAAGAGCAGCTAAAAAAAATTAGGAGTACATGTACTTGAGGCTGTTGCCAGTTAATGCAGCTATTGATTTATAACCAGTATTAACAAATTGAAAAGCAAGTCTTTATATGCTGAGGGTTGGGGGTTTTATTTCCTCTAAGTGTTCTGAGCTGCTAATTCTTTAAAGGTAGGAAGTTTTATGGACTGAGAAAGTGTTTCAATGGTATATTGATGGACTGTTTCACTAGCCATTAATTTTTATTTTGAGATAGTGCATGTCTGTGAAAAACAGACAGAACAACCAGATTCTGTGATAAATCTCGTTGCTTGAAGCTGATGATAAATCTTTATTTGCACCAGAATATCTCAGTGTATTTATGCATGTATATAAGTCAAATATCTGTATATTTTTGTATGTTTTATTTAACAAAGATATTGTTGCACATGGCAAGCTATTTCTGGTAGCTGTGATAACACTTGTGATGATTAGCTACCTAAGATGCAAAACTTAGCTATCAAAACTAAGGAGCAAAAGATAAAAATGGGTATTTCAGTCTTCTAACAGCAAAGCATATAAATAAACTAGTGGGGTCTGTGATTGGCTGTTGCTTCCACTTGACTTTCAATCAGATATTGGTTGGTTATTTATAAATGGTAACATGCATTGGTTGTTTTTTATTCTCCTTCTCCCTCCCTTCTTCCCTCCTTCCTTTTTTTTTTTTTTTTTTTGGTAAAGTTTAACTCTTCGAAAGTTTTTAGTTTCTTGAACACCTAAAGCAGACCACCTGCAACTGCACCACTTCACCTGCTTTGGAAGGTCTTCCTAGAAGAGGGCAGCAAACCATGGACTCTGGGACAGCTGAACACATTCTGGCAAGAGCAGCTTGTGTTGGGGAGGAAGGGCAGATGTGGGCTGGGCTGACCAATACCCTTGCACAGAATCTGGGCTTTATCCTGGCAGTAAAGAATGAAATCTGTAGGCTGAGTCGCTCCAAGCATAGTCTTCATTAATCTTGTATATTCCACTAAAATAAAATCTAACTGATTCTCTCTTTGTCAGCTTTGAATCTTCTCGCTGGCCTCTACAAAAGCATATTCTAGTTGACTCTTGAGATAGATAAGGGAAAGGCAAGATGATCACTCCAGGATGGTAAAGCTCACCTAAATTCCAGGTCTCATGTTTGTGGTTGGGGTTTTCTGGTGTGGGGTTTATTGGTGGTGGTGGTGAAGGGTTGATTTGATTTTTCTCAATTCTTAACTGTGAGTCTTGCTTGTGTATTTGAGCCTTGACAGGCAAGCTGCTCTTAAGTAGAGGTGTAGTCAGATGTGTTAATCATCATAGTGTTGTTTTAATTACGTGATATTTAGTGGGCAGATGTTTCCGGTTTTAGCCCTAAGTGCCTGTTAGGGATAAAGTGGGAAGTAGTAACAGCCCTAGGGACTGTGGGCCTGTAGTAAATAGTATTTTGTAGTATGATTATATTTTTGACAGACAGATAACATAACAAGGGTACTGTGATAGAAGGAAAATGAAGCTTTCTCTCACTGCTTGTGATTAATTTCTGTAGTGGCTGGGGCAGAGGATGTGTTGTTGTGGTATTCTTGTATTGCAACAGTAGCACTCCTCTCTGGGAAGGCTTAACATGACAGAAAAAACAGGTCTGGGTTTTTAGGATTTATTGCTGTGGAAGGCTATGGAGACTGAATCCAGGGGATACTTGTAGGTGTAATTTCACAATGACCCAATACTGATAAATAATCTTTGTTTTCCACACTGGTTTGTTGGTGGTACTCTGTGTTGGCAGTGGTGTTATTACAGGTAGGCAGTGAGTTGAATCAGGGCCTCCAGAGCATAGATATTAACAACACAAAATAGTAATGGCACTTTCTGTAATATTACTAATACACATGTAATATACTGAATATATTATTATGTAATATACTAACTAATATACTGAATATATTATTATGTAATATACTAACATACTAGATATTCTTAAGTAATTGTTTAAGGGGTTTCGGCTGGCTTAGAAAGGGTCAGCTTATTTAAGCTTGAATCCTCAGTATTCAATATTTCAAAAGTCAGGACTGGAAGTCTTGCTGTTGCTTTTAAGTATTTCTATCCCAGTGTATAGCAGATACATTAAGTAAAATAAAAGTATTTGTAAAGAAGTATTTTATATGGAAAATGTTTTTGTAGCAGACCTGTCAGTTCTAAACATGTAAATCTTTCTCTCTGGCCCAGTGTAGTATTGGGAAAGCATGTTTTATCCTTGAGGATAAAATATCTTTGTAAAATATCTAGAAAATTATCAGTACTACCTCAAAATAAAAGCATTGAAATATTACTAACTAGGGGGGAAAAAAGGAAAATAAAAACCTGATAGGAATCTTTGACTATGTAGTAAATAATCTCAGAACTAGAATTAAGATTTCAAATGTTGATACCACATTTTAGTTATATCTCCAACCAATGTATTACTAGTAATTTATCTTGCTGACCCAAACATGAATTTAATCATGCAATGTTCTCTTTAAAGAACAAGAATTCCTAATTAGAAAGAACAAGAAGGCCTAATTATATTTTCACTTCTAACATGAAAAACGTATGTATGTAAAAGGAGTTTTAAGGAACAAAACTGAAATAACATGAAATTCTAAAATACTAAGATTGGTTTTCTGATTATCAGTACTAAACTGTCCTGGTTTCAACTGGGATAGAGTTAATTTTTCCTCAGTACCTGTTGCAGTGCTGTGTTTTGGATTTGGAATAAAAATGGTGTTGATAAACCACTGATGTTCTGGGTTTTTACTAAGTTGTGTTTATCCTAAGTCCAAGACCATTTTTTTGTCTTGTCTCATGCTCTGCCAGTGAGGAGGTGCACAAAAGGAAGAGAGAAGGAGCACAGCTGGGACAGGTGACCTGAACAGGCCAGGTTATTCCACACCATGGAATGTCATGGCCATTCTCTAAACTGGGGGAGTTACTCAACAGATCTGATTTGGGTTTGGGAAGAGGGGTCTGCAGGTGGTGAGCAGACCCCTCTTGTATTGTGCATCACTTGTGATTTTTTCCCTATTATTATTACTATTATTATTACTATTACTACTACTAACCATTATTATTTTATTTTACTTCCAATTATTGAACTGTTCTTAATCTGATCTCAACATACAAGTTCTACCTCAGTTCTCCTCCTCACTCCACCAGTGTGGGAAGGGGAAGAGAGGGAGCTAAAAGAGTGGCTGGGTGGTTTTTCATCTCCAGCTGGGCTTAAAACCACAACACAAGCCCCAGGAAAAAAGTGTGTAAGTGAGCAGCAATTCTTCCTTTTCTGTGCAGAACTTGAGGCCTTGTGTACGTCAGTGAAATGTTCTTGAGAAACTCAGAATTAGGAAGCTCTGTTGCTGCGTAATGTCTGTTTTTAAGGCTCGTTGAAAAATTCTCTGAAGGAATTTGAGTGAGGAAAATCTGTTAGCTGGAATGAGTGTGCATAAAACAGCTTTTCTGCAGACTTGGAGGGTGCCAAGGAAACAAAAGCAGTCCTAGCTAATAGTTCTGTGTGAGGAGGAAGAGGATGGTATGTGGATATTATGCTGTGAGATGCTTGTTTGTCCCTGGTCTTGAAAGGTAAAGGTGAAAGTTGAGTTAGGAGGAAGAGAAACTGAAAAGGAAAACTTTAATTGCTTACTCAGAGATAAAATCTTCACCTTTTCACTTCTGCATCTTTAACTAAATCTCTTGCTGTAGTAGGATAGAACTAATGGTACCAAGTGGCACCCAGACTGGTGAGAGCCTGGAGCATGCTCTGCTAAGAGCTGGAACTGAGGAGATGAGGGAGATGTGTTCCCTGCTTGAGGCAGCTGTCTGCTGCAGGAGTTCAGGGGAATTGACTGCAGGAGTGATGCTGACATGTGTAATAAAAGATGACAAACCTCATGTGGATGCTCTCATTCAGAGGTAAGGTAGCTGGTTTTGTTGGAGTCTGATTCTCCAAAAGGTTAAAGCCTGTTTCAACTCTGACTGAGAGGACTTCGATCTGAGTGACTGTGAGCAGACAAGCTCTTAATTCTGAGTAACTAACTGTGGCCTTGGGCCAGTCATCCTCCAAATGTATCTCACAAAGAAACTGGTTTGGCTTTCAGGGGAGCAAAATAAATAGGAAATAACAGTTCTCAAAAGTTCTGACTTTAGCTAGTATAATAACTTGCCAGGCAGAGCTGATAATAAATGTGTGTCTCAGTCCTAAGATACTGTTCTTCATATGCTCCAGTGCTTCCTGGCATAAGGACAGTATTGTATGAAGAATTAAATGGACAAGCTCTAAACAGCTACAGGAATTGTTATAATGGCATCAGTGTAGAAGGAGTTTATTGTTAGAGTTGAATAGTGGGGCTTGCTTCCTGGGCACTAACCTTTCTCCCTATTAATTCTTTGACATGGAAGGAATTAATAAGATTCCCAGAGAATAGCTTCTGTACATGGCTTGAGGAACTTAATTAGTATAAAAGAACCAGTATTATTCCTAAAGCTACTTCATTACTGTTGGCTTTACAATAGGACTTCTGCCTAAAATGTCCCTGTCTCCTGATTCACTTCCTGCTATAAACTCAGCAAAACAATAGACAATTCACAGAAGATATATAGCCCTATATCCTATATATCTATAACTATATATATATAGTTATATATATAGCCCTATTTCATCAGCAGAACATGTCAGGCAGAGCTCATTTATCTGTGGCAAAGGAAGGGCTTTACTGTGGCACTATAAACTGGTGCTGTGGCTCAAGCAGTTGCTGTTCAGTTGACTTGGATGGCAATTACAGAAGGGAGCTGACATTCTGTGCCTGCTTTGTGACAGGAGCTCACTCCAGCCTTTGGGAAGGACTTTGGGAAGGACTTTGGGAAGGACTCTGAGCCCCGTGGTGCAGAGGTACCCATGTAGGCTGACCTGCATGGCTTCTAAAAAAAAAAAAAAGAAGCCAACAAAACAAACAGAAACTTCATTCCTGTCTTCTCTGCAGAAAGCAAATGTGGATAGCTGGGAAAAGCTGACTTTAGCCACAATTTTGTTTAAAATTCCATTATTAAGATGAAAAAGGAGCGTAAATGAATATCTTGGAAAAATTGATTGTTTTATACTGAATTGTAGGAAGTTGTGTGGGCTAGACTCTTATGTTTTTCCACCTTTTTTAAGTTGCCATCAAAGCCTAGGCAAGCTCTCCATACTTGAACTTTCCCAGTAATGATGATCATATAGATACCTTTGCTATTGACAGAAAGTCTTGTATGCCTTAATTATTCTGCAATTTTGTACCTATTAAAAGCAAATAATTCACATCTGAGGTAGACATAGACAATTGCTGTAAAATAGAAAAGTTTGGACAGTGTGAAACAGTAATTAAAAACACTCGTGAATAACAAGGAGACAAAAAATACTTCAGACAAGAACATGGCTTTTATTTGAAAGGTTCTTTCCCAGTGAAAGTTGGGCAGTGAAACAGTGAAATTGATTAAGTGGAATTAAATTTAATAATCTGAAATTCGTTGTCATTGGTTGGCATATATAGTCACTAACGTCATTACATTTGCAATCAAAATATGGTTCAGGATTTAAATTTACATTTAAAATGTAAATAAAGATTGTAACACATGGAGTTTCTTAGCAGGAGAGAAGGAGCTTGAAGAGAATTCTGAAATGTTACAGCAGCAGTCAAGAAACACAAAATTAGTTCTGAGTGAAGGCAAGAGACACAATTTCTTTACAGGGAAAGTACTAGTGCCTGAAAGGACACATGGAATTTCTGAGGACAGCAGAAGAAACAAGAAGCATATTTAAAAATAGATTGTGTTAAAAGTAAAAATAACCGTGGGATACTTATCTAAAATGAGTGGATTTTTTTTTTCCCCCACAAACTTCCTGTCCTGTTCCTAACAGTCTGAATCAAATGCTCACCAGTGGGGCTGGAGAGACTGTCAGCTGTTCTTCTAAGAGAAAAGATTAAGGTAATCTTTCACTAGATGTCACATTTTTAAGATAACTGAAAATGTACAGAGAACAACTGCTTTTTAATACTTAGGAAAAAAAAATCAAAGTACTAAAATCAAAATTATTAATAGATGAATATGGTAAAGTGTGATTTTCTACATAAGTAGATTATTTATGGCATCATACTAGTGTCATCTTGCTGGGATCTTGCATCACTGATAATATAATTAGACCACTAATCTCTTTTAATTTGCTATGAGAAAAACTTAATCTGTGAATATACATAAAGCCAATTTACATTTGATCAATTGAAAGAAATTGTACTTTATTAACCTTTGAGGTAAATTTCCCCGAGCAGTTTTTCAAGTGCATAAATGTATTTATGCAGTGCGTGTAGCCTCAAGCCCTGTATACATTTATACAGACATTAAACTGTGTTACTATGAGTAATGCAGTCAAATTAATGTACCTGCATGTGTATTAACCCCAGTGCAGACAAGTTCTGCTTTCTTCACTGGAAGAGCAATAGTGTTGATTCCAAAAGTACACTAAGGTGACTCTAATAATGTTGCTTCCAAATTGTTTCAAATGCTACACTTGGAATGGGGTAAAAACTTGGCGGTTAAAAATGTATTTTCAAAACTCTGCTAGCATTTATTGTCTTACTGGCTTCCAAAGGTGTCCAAGCATTTTTCATTTAACTGTCAAAAGGATAGAAGATATCTTTCAAGCAGAAAAGACTATTCATCAGGCTCAAAAATACTATTCCCTAAAGTGGCGCCTTGAGAAACTTCCAAATATTAAATTAAGATGTTCATAAGCTTTTGGTAAGCTTTATTTTTTCCAGATAATAGTCTTGATTTTTTTATCTTCAAAATTATTATTTCGTAGCATTTATAAATATGTTTTATAGCAGTTATAAAGATGCTAGTTGAATCATAAAAAATGTTTAAGTGAAGCACTAAAAAACACAATTGTTATTTCTCAGGTTGTACTAAAATCTGAGTCTAGTTGTTTGTGCAAAAATGTTGTGTAAATGCCTCATTTCTGATCAATCTCCATTCCCTTGGAAGCCAGAACCAGTTGAAATTCCATATCAAGGTGACTCCCAAAGTAACACACTACCTTTCCACTATGACACAAGAGCTAAATTTATTGGACCTATATGTGTGGGGGGGTGTAGATTACATCTTATATGTATTTTTTTTAATATCTATATAATATATACATAAAAAGTATAGTAAGTGTCTATATGAAAATACAGTAAAATGCAGTAAATACAGTAAATAGAGTAATAAATTGTATACAATTTCCATGTACATATTATAATGTAATATATATAATTATATGTTATATATTAAAAAATATATATATAATGTATAAGCAGTACATCAGCCTTTCTAAGTCAATGCATGGGAGTAGCTGATTTGAATAATATTTCCTTCGTTGTGAAAAGACTGTCTGATAGTTTGTGCCACCAGACTCAGTTCTTGAAGATACAGTTCTTACTGCTTTTACAGTAATTGTCCCCAAAGCGGGCTAAGGTAAGAGCATAGGCCCTGGTTTTCACTGGGAGTGGCATAGATGCAATCAGCCCTGGGTTTGTGCACAGAGGAGTGATTTTGGGGCACAAGGTGGTGGCATTCAGTGAACTCTGTGTGGAATAGTTGGGGGTTTTCTGTGCCAGTCCATCCCAGGCTGCAGGTTCTGTCCTCAGCCAAACTGGAATTCCCTTTCATCACAGTATGAACTCTGTTCTACCGGGGACTGCTATGATTTACGCTGAATTCCTGTTCTGTTTCTTCCATCTTTGAACAAGTTTAAGCATTATTTGAGCAAACAAAGAGATGAATGACTGTTTTGATGTTAGATTGGAGAAAATCTAAGTGCTCTGGCACAGAAGAATTTCCAGCTTTGACAATGTTCTAGGCGAAACAGCTTAATTCCTTACAGAAAGAGCTGTATTTATGGTTGTGTATGTCCCCTGTAGTGTGCTGTAAAGAAAACTTGATCTCACATTAATGAGAGAGACTGTAGAAAACTAAAGTGCAGCTCTGGTCAGAAGCGTAAGAAACAATAAATTACAAGATTTCTCCTCTCAAATGTGAACTGTTAACTTTCAACACACGAGAGTGAAGCAAGGGAGACTAGGGAAGGGAGAAATCACGTTCAGTCTTAGGAAGCTTACCAACCTGGCCAAATTTCACAGTAATGTTAATAGCAGTTAATTCAAATCCATTTGTCAAGGACATTCAGAAGATAAATTTTATCCCAGTGGCCATGGTCTCTCAATCCTACTCAACTAATCTAAGTGAACTGAAGTTAATGAGTCACAGACTGAGTGAAAGAGTACAGGAAGACTTGGCGTCGATCTGATTATATGCGGACTTGCCTAGGAAACACGGCCAAGAGGAAAGTGCTCTTAGGACTGTTTTGCAGCCCTACCGAGTGATCAGAGCTCTTGCTGTCCTCAAACCAGGCTGTCCCCGGGGACAGCGCTGGAGGCACAGCAGTGATGAGAAGGGCAGATGGGAGGGAAATGCAGAAACTAGCGGCGAAGGCAAAGGCTGAAGGGACGAAGGAAGGTCACCGTGGTGGCTGCTGCTTGGAACTTGAAATAGCCTCTGTCTAAAACAAATAAATCCGAAAGATAGCCGAAGGCGCGAGTAGCAGTTCTGATAGCGGGCGAGAACCGCGTAGCTCCGCGGAGAGCGGTGTAAGCAAGCCAGCAGTGCCATGTCACAGGCGGCCCCTGTCCTTGAGCCCGTGCCCGGGGCAGCTGCGAGCCCGGCCCGGCCCGGCCCGGCCCCGAGCGGGCGCTCCCGGTGCCGCAGT
>VZRH01003774.1:0-62253 GCA_013397555.1 Urocynchramus pylzowi | reverse complement strand
GGGCGCTGCGGCGGGCGCGGGGAAGGTGAAGCTCTCCTTGCACGGCGCCAGGCGGGGAAGGGCAGGGCTGGGGCTTGCGGGGGATGACGACACTGGCTCGGTTCCTGTAGGAGGGGAGAGCTCCTGCTCGGGGAAGTTTAGTGACCCACTCGGTGGTGGCGGCGGCGGCTTTGGTTTGGGGAGGAAAAGAAGGCGAGGATGGAGTCCTAAACTTGAGCAGCTGGGTTTTTCCTCGCCGCTTTGAATTCGCGGCGCTCCGGATGGTGGCAGGTAACGATGCTGATTCGGTGGGAGAAGATGTTTCTGCGGGGGAGAGTGAGGTTTTAGACAGCTCGGGCCCTCCTGAGTGCTGGAATGACCCAGCTCAGTCAAGCTTCTTGGTCTTGCCGTTGCCGCCTTCTGTATTGACTTTCCCTTTTCTGGCCTATGGAAGGAATCTCCTCATGTCCCAGAGCGAAACGTGTGTGTGAGAGACAGGCATCTCTTTATGTGCACTGAGGCTGCCTGCCTGGGGAAGAGCAGGATGTGTACAGTGTCTGCCTGGCTCGCTGTGTCTGTCCTTCTCAGCTGTCTCTGCTTGGAGTGACTCAGAAGCTGATAGATTTAGTCATCCTTTTGCCTGAGCACCAAAGGAAGCCAGAAAGACGCAAGTGCCATACGCTGGCCTTTGTAAACTGAACATTTTGAAAACTAAATGCAGTCTTGCAGTTTTAAACGCTTGAATTACTTGATTAAAATCGTAGATTAGCTAGGATAATTTAAAACTAGTTCACCATTCCTTATATTTCCTGTACCTACTTGTGTAAGCTTGGTCATTTGACACAGACTGGGGTAAAAAAATGAGCCGTGGATGTGCTAGGCACTTTTGTTTCTGTTGTGCTCCACGACCTCCTGCTTAAAAGGCTGCCACGAGACTGTTCTCTCTTGCTGTTGGGGAGTGGGTGAGGGATTCCCTTCTGCTAATTGGGATTTAATGCCAGCATCTGTTCAGCTCTTCTTTAAAGCCAAAAACCTTTCCCCTGCTTTTAAAAGTTAATACAATAGTAGTGCATTATTATAAGAGCCATAGTGAAGGCTGCATTATGTAAGCAACTGAGTTTTCATTCTGGTTTTAGTGAAACAAAAGGATTCTTCTCAAACTAAAAGAGTTTGCTGGCTATGTTTCAGCTGGTCAAAATTTGTTAATTGCATTCTTTACTATTAAGGCTATTAACACCGAACGCTCATGTGCTGGCTGCTTTATACCTGTACCTGCCTGAAATTATATTTTGTCAAACTTGCAATTTGCCTTCAAAGATAGTAGTTATAGTCTGCCAATTATGGCTGAATCAGCTTAAACAGGAGCACATATTAGCATAAGGAGCATCATCTGTTGAGCACAGTGCAGCATCATCTTAGAGATCCCTGATCTCTGTACACCACAGCTTCAGCGTGGTGAGCAGAAGAGGGGTGCCACCTTGCTGTGACTGTCCTGTGCTGAAGTGCTTCAAATTCCCTTTGGAAAATAGTTTATAAATCTGGATCATTTTTTTCATTTTTATGCCTTTGAAATACCATCATAATAAAATGGCTTTTTGATTGTGGTCTAGATCATTGTGGTCTATGCATGTTTTTAAACAGTGCCTTCAGAAAATACCTAGATGATATATCTTTCTAGTGGGTAGATGTCTGCTTTCTTTTCTTGTGACAAGGCACTTGAATGTTGGTCTGAAATCAGTGAACCTGTTATTTTTACCAGGTGGCATGTTTGGATGATTTAGTGTCAGGAATGAGAAGTTTTGTTCTCGTGGTCTGTTGAGCATATGGACAACTTTTCTTGCTCTAGAGCTGAGTGAGCTACGTGCTTAAAGATGTCCTTATGTCAATTCTGTGCTTCCCTGTTGGGGTTAAAAGCAGCCTGGAGGTGACTGTGGGTTGAATGGGTAGCCTGTAAATGAAAGCTGAGAAAATTCTGTGCTTATTGCAGGAATTGGATGAAATGCTTCGCAGTGCTGCCAGTCGAAAGTTGCCTGTGCTTGTACAAATCTGTGTTGTAATACAAAGTAGCTAAAAGGTAGCTTTCTGTTTCTGAGTTGGTGCCTGGTTTTCTTAGTGAAGCAAAAACTGCATCTTCTCGTGCATGGAGCCAGGAGAGGAGTAGACTGAAGATGGTTTTTGGTTTGGTTTGTTTGTTTGGGTTTTTTTAACATATTTTTTAAACATCCATATAAACTAATACATGAATGCCTTTTTAGTTCTTAGAATCTCTGCTTTAAAAAAAAAAAAATACTATGATTAAATGACTTTTTTGTCACCTGAGGCCTGGAATGAAGTGTCTAATGCTTGAATTTAAGACTAGTCTGTGAGATTAACAACTTCTTTGTAACATGGGATTTAATTCAAACTCTGTCATAATCCCCAGAACTTTGAGAGGTGGCACTGCTCCTTTCAGCTAAACCCAGTTACCGTCTTTTGACGTAATGTAAGGATGAACTGCTCCCAGGAGATGAAAAGGAAGAAGTAGGAGCCATAAGAGTGATGTAACTGTGCTGAGATAAACCAAGCTAAGTGTTCTGTGATTTAACAGAATGCTGTATTTAATATGAAACGTGGCTGGTTGGCTCACCAGAGTTGAGGAGAATTACCTGGAGTGGACAGTGAAACAGCTGCTGTGCTCTGGGGTTGGTTCACAGTCTCCATAGTCCAATTTGTCACAAGGCTTGAATGTTGTTCCTTTAAGTGTTATCCTTTAAGGTGCCTTGCTAAGGGGAGGGGAATAATCCAAATTTCTCTAGTGGTGTTGGTCTAGAATCTGCCCTGATGAGTGCTCCTTGGAGTGTGAGGGATTCTGCTTGTGCCACTGGTGCACTTGCTTAGAGTCCTGTGGATCTTGGTGGACAGGATGTGTCAATATTTGAGGAGGTTCCCAGCCCTAATTAGTAAATAGGGGTAGAACTAACATGGCTGTTGTAACACTGCACAGTAATGAGCTCCAAGGCAAAAAGAAAATGTCTCTCAGGCTTTAAGTAAGGAGGTTTGGTTCAAATTTTTAGATTATGCAAATATTTTTAAACTCTTCTGGCTTTACAAGGTATTGTAAATATTTTGATAGTATTGGAAACCTCTATCTCAAACTGTTTGGCTTTGGGCCAGTGCACATTGTTAAACCTTTCTGCTTGTGTAAGACTCTGCTTTAAAAACTAATATCAAGGCATTTATATACCAAGAATTTTAAACAACCTTCTTTGCCTTTTATCACATACCCTAGAGCAGCGAATGACACAGACTACAGCATAAACAGCAGAAATGGTGCAAATGAGAAGTCTGTATGGTACTATTAAATATTTCTTTGACAGAGTTTTACTGAAACCAAAAAGGCTGGATTTCATGTCATCTTTTGACATAAACTTGTAGATGTAACATAGTGTATGCCCTGAAAATGGGCACCACTCAGACTTTAAGTGACACTGTGGATGTGAAAGTATGTTCTAAGTATCTTCTTATGCCTGTTGTGATTAATGCATCATGGGGTCCTGCTGTACTTGCAAGCTCTTAGCTTTTGATATAAAGTAATAAGTCACTTGCTACTAATAAAACTGGCTGACCTTGGTGTAACTGTACTGTTCATCCTGAAGTCCTTGTTGTAGAAGTGTGATATTCTTTCTGTCATATTTTATTGTGTCTTTGTGCATGAGAAGCTCAAACAGGGCTCATAAGCCTGACTTTCATGTATGATTGTACATTAATCTCTCCTGTACCAGGTAAATCTGTTGTCACCTGGTGATTGTAGCAACAAAATGTGTATGT
The DNA here is from genome assembly GCA_013397555.1 of Urocynchramus pylzowi. NCBI lineage: Eukaryota > Metazoa > Chordata > Aves > Passeriformes > Fringillidae > Urocynchramus > Urocynchramus pylzowi. The sequence continues at coordinate 58,467 of VZRH01003774.1, read as the reverse complement.
TGACTGGGCTCCAAAAGGCCTAGCAGAGTTTTTGTGCCTGGCATCTCACAGCCAGAGTTTTGGGTTACAAAACCAGCTTGCACAGAACTTCTTACCTGGCATAGCAATAGCAGCTGAATATGGAAACAAGTATTTTTTAAAATATTTTCTTTTATTCTCAATAGCAGATGCACAGCCATACTTGATTAACTTTAAAGTAATATGACAAAGAATATAATGAGCTGGGTTTTTTTCTAATTTCTGACTTTATAGGTTAAATAAAAGGTGCAGAGTGAATATGCTTAATATGCCCTTTTTAAAAGGGGTAATGTGAAGTACAGATTCCAATAAATAATCTGCAGTGAGTCATAGGACAAACGGGACGTGGTTTTGGTTTGACTTAAACCTCTCATCCTCTCCCTTAATTGAGGCTTTCTTGGCAGTTTGACAGATATCTACCTCCCTGCTGAGGGGAACAATGCTGCTTTCTTTTTGGGAGAAATGATAAATGGATAATAAACAGGTACAGATCTGTCAAATGAACTCTCTGTATTTAATGGAACCACATGTATGCAACATCAACTTGTAGGCATGCTTACTTCCACAGTCCTTGAATAATATTCTTAAAAACATTTTTTCCAAAGTCTTTGGGTTCCCCTTGTCTCTTAATGTTAAAGAAAAAACCTTCAAAACTCATTTTTCAATTACCTGAAATAATCTAAGCACTCAAAGTAATCTGATATCTGGTCAACATATAATTGCGCTTAATTTCTAGGTGCTGCTGCACAGCTTGCTTTAAGGTCTAGAGGGAATTCATTTGAAGGAAATTACTCCTAAGTTCTTTCTGTGTTGAGTGAGGTTACAATTTCATTCCAAAATGTGAACACACTGTTTTATATAGGAGAAACTGGGTAACCATTTCCTTTACACAACTTTTCATTAGTTTTTGTGTGTTAAAGACCTTCTTAGAAAGAATGCTGTCAGTCTAGTGTCATTCAGATACAGACAGAAGTAAATTGAGTGGTTAGCTTTTCCTCTTTTGGGCAATTAAATTCTTAGAAACTGTTCCACCCACACCTGGGAGTATTGCCTTCTCACTGATAATTGTGTCAGGGCTCTGAGAGCTTTTGTTGTTTTTGAAAGGTGGTGCAACTGAAAGTAGTAACAACCAGCACATAGGGATAAAGAATGATCAACCAATAACGTTTGATTCATAGTGCCACTTCCCAAAGTGCACTTCCATGGTGTCATAAGCAAACAGAGGTCTAAATGGGAAGTGAAAAAAAGTGAAAAAAGGAATTCTGTTCCTGTGTCATTGATGGCCTATGGTGAGATGACCATGGGCCCACCAAGCAACTCTGTCACTCTAACTGGACAGGCAGAGAAACTATGACAAGAGACTCACAAGCTGAGATAAGGGCAGAGAGAGATCATGCTCCAGTTATGGTCATGGGCAAAACATACTCGGTTCAGGGAATTAACTCATCGCAAATCAAATCAGAGTAGGGTAGTGAGAAATAAAGCCAAGTCTTAAAAACACCTTCAACCAACCATTCCCTTTTTCATGGGCTCAACTTCACTCCTGATTTTTCTGCCTGTGTGGCACAGGGTGACAAAGAATGGGGGTTGCAGTCAGTTCTTCACATGTTTATCTCAGCTACTCTTTGCTCCTCCCGCTCTTTCTCTCCTCCCACAGGAGACTGCTCTCCACAAACTTCTCCAACATGAGTTCTTCACAAACTGCTGTGGTATGGCTCCTTTCCAGGGGGTCAGTCCTTCAGGAGCAGCCTGCTCCAGTGTGGGTCCCCCACAGGTCCACAAGTCCTGCCAGGAGCCTGCTCCAGCCTGGGCTACCCATGGTGGGTCACAGTCCCCCTTGGGCTTTCATGGCTCCACTGTGGGGTCCTCCATGGGCTGCAAATTTGGCTGTATCCTCAGGAGCATGTGTTGGAGATGGCTTTAATGAATGGGCAGTTTTGGTATGTGGATCATGCATTAGCATTCTGTAGACATTTTAATATATTATTATTTGATTAAACAGATTTTAATTGCTGCTGCTCTTAAAATATGTAATTAGGTTGATTATGCAATTGCTAATAGTATGCAGAAGAAATGTAAAAGAATGATAAATATATTTTAATCCAGAAAAGAACCATTTGTAATCATCTGATCTATTCTGAAAAAGACCATCCATAGGACTTGTTTGAATGAATTCCTGCTGGAATTTGATACATCCACAAAGAAAATTTCCCCTTTAGATAAAATAGATGTAGTCTACCACAACCCTGCTTGGTGCCCAGTTAACTAATTAGTCCTGCTGCCTCTAACAGGGTAATCTCTCTGATGCATAGTCAGATAATATATACTTCTAGCTACCTACCTAACAGAACTTTATTTATATCCTAAAATTCATTGAGCACGTTCAGCTGAGTGTTCTGCTCCATTTCAGAATTCGTTAAACTTGATGCTCAAAATATTAGTTCATATTTATGAGATAATGAAATTAAACTTTGTCTTGGTATGGACCAATCTGATTTGCAAATTAGGATCTTTAGGTTGTGCTCATTTCAGCAAACAGTCCAGATAGGTTTATCAGCACTGATTTTGGTCTTATTTTATATATTTCCTCAGGCATTTTTAAAATTTGTCTGGGCAGTAGATCAGTCGCAATTCCTGATCTGTTCACAGGTCACCAATAATAATGGTAACTAGTTAGCAGTAGCTTGAATAACACATCCAGCTTTATAATATTTCTTGACTCTGTCTTTTCAGGGCTTAAAATAAAAGTAACATCAGACTGAGCTTGTATTATTCTGTGTCTTGATCAGAATCACTAAACCATCACTCAGGATGGTGTCCTCATAAAAAAGAAAGTGATGCTAAGGATTTGATTGTACAGTATTTTTCTTTTTACTATGTAATAATAATTATCAACTTGGTATGCTCAGATGGAATCTCACTTGTTCTGTTTTAATTGACTTATTGTCCTGGTTGTGGCCAGGACAGGTTAATTTATGCAGTAGGCAGGAGGGACATGGCCAGGACCTGGAGGTTATTCTGTACCACCTCAGGTAATTTTCCAGGGATGGGGGGAAAGGCTCTCTTCAGGAGCATGAAGGAGGGAGTGCCCGGGCACTGTCAGGGTGATTCTTTGTGCTGAGCATGCTAGAGCATCCCAAATTGTATTTTAAAATTCTTGAACAAAACCTGGTTTGGGCTCTCAAGTCCTTTTAAATTCTAATTTGAAGGCTAATAATCATACCACTCAGATAAGATTATTTGTTAGCATTCCTCTTCTGCCTTGTTACTACATTAAAGTGAGTGAGAGCGTTGTTGTGGAGGTTGTTACAGTAAGGATAATAAAGGAGCTTTAAATATATTTGCAGTCTACCAATACAACTATTTCTATGTTCATTCTGCTATCTTCTGTCATTTCTAGCTTTTGTTATATTTGTTACTGTGAACTTCCCCTCTTTTCCTCTTCACTTAGAGGTGTTTCTGTAGGTAATGTGGTTTTCTTCTTCTAATGTGGCTTTGGGGACAGCTATTAAAATAAGTCTTGTGTGATTATCTATTATTCTCATATAGTAATATTAAAATAATACTGAAGTGGTATTATTTTATCAGATTGCTGAAGGTAAGCTTCTCAGGACAGGCAGTCACTTCTAGTTCTGTCATCCATTCTCTTTTGAGGTATGGATACATGGAGTTCCATCATGGTGAATGCAGTGTGCTGTTTGAGTTAGGATACTGTCACCTATAAATCCCATACAAATTTTGGAGTTGGGAAGGTGAAACATACAACATACATGGGTGGGACCAAAGGGCCCCACAGTAATGTGCCATTCTCCTTCCCCCAGCAGCTCGTTGCAGAAGGAGCTGTGTGTGCTGTGTTTAGTGTGCGTTAGTGGCCTCTGGTAGATAGCACTTAGTGCTCGTGTGGTGCAGAACCTCTGTGGAGTGTTAAGTGTTCGTTAAAGCTGCCAATATTTCAAATGAGTAATGAATATTATTGCAGAAGTGTCACCACTCCTTTCTTGACCAATCCTCTCTCCCTACATGACCACGTAAAAGCTCTTCAGCTGAGTGACTTGTGAAGTTTCAGTGTTATTGAATGGGCTTGATTTATGTTCCCTAAAGCAATAATATAATCTCTTACTTGTATGCCTGCTGCTTACACATAAGCAATGAAAAAACCTTTTTGCCTTTCTTTCAGGGTGCTAGCCTTTCTCTGAAGGGTATCTTGTATGTGGTCTCTGTGCTTGCCTATTCTGTGTGTAGCTTGTAATATCTCGTAGCTTGTTAAACTGGCTCCAGAGTTTGTTGCTGCTTCTACTCACAGTGATAAGTTACTTCAAAACCAGTGATAGTCTGTGTTGTGACTAAAGCAGGAAATCAAAGTTTTTCACTGGTGCTCAGCTATTTGTTCTTGCTATGTGCCCCGTGGTGGTTGTGTTTATCTGGCTGTGCTGTGTCTGGGGTCAGTTCTCTGGTCCAGCAAGAAACTTTTTATTTTTGCAGAGTCATTTTCAGCTGGCTAAAGCTTAGCACCTGACTTCCCAAACAGAATCGATGGCATAGGGATGGTCAGGAGGGATGACTGGGGATGTGGCACAAACAATATCAGTCACTGTCAGTGGAATGAATTTATGCCATAGCAAAGTGATCAGGCTACCTATTGACCTGTGGAGTGCAGTGAATAATTTCTGTGAAGTTGACCTGTAAAGTGAATGTTGCATGTAAACAGGTCTCTGTATAAAGTGCTTTTATAATGAGATGCATGCCAAAGGTGGCCAGGGGTAATGAAGGAAGGGAAATTGAATGGACAGAAATGCAACATTGCTGTTTGCCCTGGCAGCTGAAGCTGCCCTACCTGAGCTGCTCAAATACAACCGAGAAAGATCTGACACTTCTTCATCACACTCTACCCTTACACTGTCTACAGTTAAGGGAATTGCAGATATGCTTGAACTTGTTTCTTGATTTTTACCAATTTTAAATGCATGGGTGAATAGAAAATACGTATAAAATTATATTAAGTTCATCAGTTTAAAGGTAAACTTGTGGGTGTTTTCTTGATTTTTTTGCTTAAAATATTTTGGAGTGGAAGAAGACAATTGAAATACTTTTTAAAGGTAAACAAGTTCCAAGTGGAAAGGAGCCAAAAGTCCTTGCCTTTTTACTTTTAGAATATTCACTTGTAAATAATGTAGATGTTTCTAAGGTTTAATGCTGATATTTTATTCTTATGTAATGAAATACAGTATTTACAGAAAAAAAGTGAATGCTAAATAATTGTTTTGAAACGCCTAGGAGATGATTTAGATTAATCTGTTGGCACATTATTGTTAAACCAGGTGTTGAAGAAGCAGCTTTGAATTTCAATTCTATATTTCCAAAATTGATGCAAATTTGTGGAAAGAATCAAATGTGTTTTTATAATGTTAATATCTTCTTTCCTTTTTTTTTTTTTTTTCATTCTCCCAGGGTAAAATCTAGGTGTACAAAAACCCCATGCCATTGCTATCATTTCCTAGACTGAAAAACTGTTTCCCTACCTTATTAAAACCTCTTTGGGTTTGTGTTTTTGGGTGTTTGGTTTTTGTGCTTTTTGGTTTTGTGAGGGTTTTTTGTTCATTTCGTGGATTTTGTTTGGGTTTTGTTGGTTTTGAGGTCTTTTTCTGGTTGCTTGATTGGTTGGGTTTGGTTTTGGTATTTTTTAGAATTATTGGAATTCAAGAAGTAGATTTAGTTGCATTACTTTTGTTCTATGATACTGTCCAATCTACTTTATTGGCTATTCTGAGTGAACTACTGTACCACCAGATTTATTTTTCTTTGGACAAGTGCTTAGATTAGCTAGCAGAGAACATCTTAGAACAGTATTGCAGAACATTTTGTGGTTTTCTTTGTTTAATTGTTGTCTGCACTGGTAAAGGTGCCTGGGATATCATGAATGTCTTGTCTCTTCATTGAGCTAGGACCAAATTTATTAGTTACGTTCATACACACAAATTTGAAGAAATTAAAGGACAATCCATATAGTTTTAAGTGATCTGTTTGTGAACCTTAAAATTTATTTGAAATGAGATTTGATCATAAAATTGGTTTGAATTTGGCTAAGAAATTCTTTGTCCAAAGTAGTATATAGGCAGCTGCTTCTGCTTTGGCTTGTTGCATCCCTAGATCAGAGGGCAACATGTGGGTTTAGTCTGTATCAAATGACTGTATTTTTAGCTCTTGGTTTAGCATAGGCTATTCCATAGTTTCTAGCAGAATGTAAATCCCATGGTGTGTGGTGCCACGAGTAAAATCTGTGCTGTGCAATGTTCATCGTTGTCAGGTCAGTCCCAAACAGATCCATAACCGATAAACACAAATAGATGAAACAAGTATCCTACAGTGATTCTGAATTTATTTTGGGCTGTGCAAGATAACCTATAGTTTCTATGCTTTAGATTTTGATTAGTCTGATAAAATATGATGTTGTTTCTGTTTCTACAGAGATCGACTTGGCTGGGGTTTTCTACTAGCCCTGTACAGAAACTGAAACTGTGATTGGAGATCTCCCCTTTATCCCTCCTCCCCTTTCTTGCAAAAGAGGCTGGATAGGAAACACCTTTGTTTCTACTTGTTGTTAGGCATTGCAGAAACACTTTGTGTAATTAAGGAAAAGTAGTACTAAATTTAGCATGTAATTAATGTGTTGCTGAACAAAATTACTAGTTTTACAGTAATAATTGTAGAAATTTTTATGTCACTGCAAAGGTATCTTATTGCACAGCAGGAAAGCAATGAACAGGTTTGGAAGTTTTCAAGTTTATTTGGCTTGTGTTTTATTTTTTGCATTTGCAGTATTTATTTCACATATGGATTATTTCATACATATGGATAAAATATTATGTTTTCTGAGTGAATATTGCTATCCCAGTATAGTATCTTTTGATATGATTTTTCTGAGTTAGAATGCTGTTAGTATTTCAGTTTTGAAGTTTATAGTGTGTTTGAGTTTTTTTTAATTTTCAGGGTTGTGTAAAGCATCTAATTTATGTATACTCACCGGAATGCAATTTATTAGGTAGGAAAAATCCATCAAAATCTATTGTACAAATTGGCTCTTTAAAGCTGAAGATTTTATAAACACGCTTCTAAAAATATGTTTTGAATTTGCCAAGGAAAAATGTATCACATTAATCCTTCAATTTTTTTATTGCAGTGAATAGTTAGAGAACAAAGTTATGTAATCTCATTTCAGGAAAAAAAGCTTTTATGAAAATCTTGTGAAACACTCTTTGTAATGCAATACCAATTAACTTGTGCAGTGTTCAACCCTGCAAATGGGGAGAAATAAGCAATGTAGAACTTACAGCTCTTGTTAAATTGCTTTGTCAACTGTTGTTGCAGTACTCCAGGAGTCTCCACATTGCTTCCCAGAATGAATTAAATTTGAGCTACTTTCTCTAGTTATGCAGCTGAAGCAGCTCAAGAGAATTATTGGAATGTGCAAAGAATAGCATATTGCACCTAGGCTTTGACATTAGAATTTATGTACAGTGAATACTGAAAGAGCTCCTGGAAGTCCAACCACATAAGCTTAAAAAGACATTTATATCTTGCTTCTCAGTTGTTTTTCTGTCCTAAGAGGGGGGAAAAATCATCTCAGGTAAAAGACAAGTACAAGTAGGGATTTGGCATATATATATGTCAAATACATAAAATGAAAATGCAACAGCTTGGAGTTTTGTCTGAAGCTAGGCTGCTGAAACTTAAATATTCAATCAAGAAGTTAAGTATTTGAAAATTAATTTAAGAATTTGTTATTTGATTCCTTCTGGTTTTCTCTGGAATTCAGAACTTGATACAGAATTATTTGTTAGCTGTGTTAAGCTGAGTAAGCCTCATGGAAGTAACTTGCCTCCAAATCCTGAAATCATCGAATATATTCTGGAATATTACTGCTGAAATGCCCTAACTAGAGGACTGTAAAATGTGAATTTAGAGGTTTTCAAAATTTTGATAAGCTTTCAGTTATAGGCAAAAGTGCTGGCTTTGTACTTGGATATATTGGATCCCTTGAGCATGAAGTTTTTCTCATAGCTAAAAGGACCTTTCCTGTATAATTGTGTCCTGATTACTTTGTGTCAGTGACATTAGGAGGAACTTTTTTCAACCTGTCTATGCTGGTGCTGTCTTCCACTGACTTTCACCTTTCCAGACACAAGAAAATGGGCAGTGGTGAAGCATTTTGATTGTCAGTTGGAACCATGGGGGAGTTAGTAAAAGTAATTTAGTTAGTCACAGCTGTGAGCCAGCACTAAACCTGTTCAAATGGCCTTCTTTATTGCTGCCCTATTTTTAGGTTGAAAAGGCTATCTTTAGAAACTTCTTTATTTGGTGAATGTTGTAGGGATATAGTTCATATATTCTTATATAAGCATCCAGGGAGAACTTTGAAAACACCGTAGGACTTTTCTGATATTGCATAACAGTTATGCTGCAGTTCTAAATTGTTCCAGTTGGTACAGGCATCATTTCTGAGAGCCTCAGAGTGAAGACCAACAGGATTTGTGTGGCCACTACTGTATCTTCTTTTAGGAAAATTCTAACAGCTGAACTGCAGGTGAATTTTACTTCTAACAAAATGTTGGCTAGACTGATTTGGTGTCATTAAAATTCTTCAATTTATGTATCAGTAAGAATAGACACACAAATATTTGTGAAAGAACAGCTGCCTTCCTTTGGAAGGAGTTTTAGGTGTCAGTGGTAGAAATGCAAGTCTGAAATAGTTTGGATTTAGAGCTTTATCTCATGCCAGTGGCTGTTACAATAAAAATATGTTTATATGATAAGGAACAGATAGTTATACCAGGATGTACCATGGCCAGGACAAAGACTAATTGTTGAGTATGTGTGTACCAAATGAGTGTTTTTTCTAGCTTGATTACTTGAGGATCTGCAATTTATGTCACACAAAATGGACCATAGTAAAAAACCTATGTCATTACATGAGTTAAGTATAGTGTGAACTTTTTGTGTTGTACTAGTACCATGAAATTTTTCTTCACATATAAGAATTCATAGTTAAAGGATTAATTAATGGCTTTGGCTGAAAGATTCATCTGTGTAGCCTTGTACTTCAGCATAAGAAAAAAAGAAATATGGACTACAGCTGTGTGTGTGCAGAAGGTAAAAAAGCAAATGAAATGTAACTGGCCATGAGAATGACACTCTAACTTTTGTCTTTCAGAAGTTGAGTCATGTCGTGTGAATTGGTAGATAATTGATTGTGGAGTCCCCTACTGTAGCAAAATGTGGCTGTTGAACACTCTTTGAAGAGATATTGGGTAGTCCAGCCTCATCTGCTCCCAGGACTTGTTCTCAGGATCCTGTGGCCCTCACCATAATCCTCATCTTTTCCCAATTTCATCAGTTATTGTGTCAACTTCCCAGTTAAAATCTAGCATTAAAAATGCAAATAGATCCAACCTTTATCTTCTGTGGACCTGAAAAGTAATGGAGTTTTTTCCTGATGAAAACAAGTCTGCTAGACTGTTCTCTGTCACAGTTAACTAGATCATCAATTGTCAGACTCAAATGAGCAGAATTTCCAGTGCTAAAGTGGTACTGGTCCATGACAGGATCAATAAACATTAGCATTCCTTGGTTTGAAATTGGCGTTTTCAGCTGGAATTATGGCTACAGGCTTTTTAAGAGAGTGTGAGAAATATAAAGTAGATATGAAGGTGTTTTCCCATGAAATATACTGAATATTCAAATTCTTCCTAGCTTTTATAAGGGGAAAAGGTAGGCGATTTGTTGGAAGATGCCAAGAGTTGAACATTTCATTTTCAGTTTCATAAACCACAAGATAGAGAATAAATGCATATTGTCTAATGAATCAAGGTTATTAAGCTCTTGAATACTCTACATAGCACATTCTTTACCAATGCTATTTTTTAGAAGTAAAATATAGCTGGTTTTTAAGTGTATTATCTTTTTTTATAATTTTGGGTGAGTGATGCATCAACTAGATATTTTGACTTGGTGAAGCAGCTCTTTTATCCTTCAGATATGGACAGTTACACAGATTTTTTTTCAGTATAAAATGAATTTCAAGTTAAACACAAAAGGAAAGAAAGAAACCTCTATAGGAGTATTTGTGTGTGTACCCTTCAGCTATTGTACCACAGGTTAATAATATTTAATGACAAGAAAACCCTTACAGCTGTACTCACCATCTCTCTTTTGTGCCTTTAGTCTTCTCTTTTTAAATTACACATCTGTCTTAACCATGACTTTGCCTGTTCTGAGATAACCTTAATAGATACTCCCAAGTATATTTTAAAAATATTTTTACAATTGTTCTTTTGTGTCCTCTGTACCCTTAAGCTTTAGGAGTAAGGACAACACAACATTGAAACAGCTGTGGTCTGAGCCATGGTTGTGTGAAGGTTCCTTGTGACCCTGACTCTTCAGCTGTTGAGTTGCCTTTATTAGGAACAAGTGTTAATGAGCTCATGGCTGCAGTTACTGGAGGGGTTCTCTTCGTGGGTTAGAGAAACTTGTCACCTTCTCCAGACATCTTGAAATGACCAAGGAGTTACCATGGGTACTGTTTATTACTGGGGGGGCATTAGCTTTGTGGGTTTAGGAGATTTTCTAGAGGTGGGCCTACTTTTTCTCACAATGTTTATATATTAAGGCTTTAAGCCTTCAGAACCAGAAGTGAGAAATGTCTGTAGTTAAGTTTCACAGGTGTTCTCAACTGAAATGCTCTTCACTTGAATTGTGATGCTGAAGAGTGTGATTATGAAAAGCATCATATGTGTTGCTTGTAAAATATTATAAATAGTATCTTTCTGTATGCAATTTCTGTTATGTTTTCTTCTTTGTCTATTACTTTTTTTCTGCAGTATTTCCAACTCATATATCTATTTTATTCTACCATAAGATAAAGATAGTTCAATGTGAAACTTATTATTCATTGAATAAGCACATTACTTGGTTCTCTTATTCTTGGGGCAATAGAAATCTTATTTTCAGTTAAACTTGGAAGATATTTCTCTATAATTGAAGCTTTCATCTTGCAGCTGTTTCAGCTGTTGAATAATTTAATCCTTTTTTTGATTCCTTTGCTGCTCAGCCTCTTAACTGATGAGCCATATGGAGATATGGCTTTATAATGGCAGTCATATGTGACAGGTGACTCATTTCAGTAACCACAAACTATTGTAGAGCACTGGCTGAGATAATATTGTGAACAGGGACACAGAGCCCTGCCCACAGTGTCATGGTGCACTTCTGTCTGTGTTCATTGTCACCCCACCCCGGCCTTGGACAGCCACTGGGGATATCCCAGCTGTCAGCTCAAATACAAACCTTGGGAGGCAAGTGTGGGATGGAATCTAGTGAGACATTCAAGCTGAACTCAGAAGCACGAGATCACTTGCTAGTGATAGGTACTAAAATCCCTTGGAGATTTTAGTAGTGCCTGGTAGTGCCTTGTATGAGATGGCTGAAAATCTCAATGTGTTAAACAGCTCTAGGCTGAAACTCTAGTTTATATATGGGTTTATATATTTGTGTGCATATAGACTGTTACATATATGCTTTATGCACAAAGTACATGTTGGAAATCCAGCTCAGGCTGTTCCTTTTGAGCGTGTGCAAGTTGGATGTTGTAATTCAGAATGATTTTATTACATGATACTGACTTTGGGTATATTGAGATTGCTTCATGTTATTATGCATCATGCAAAAATACCAATTTAATTCTATTTTCACTTAAAATATGATGTTGCATTTGAATATAGTGACTCCAGACTTTCTGGAGTCTGACATTAAGCAGTTTTGTCATAGTGTGTAGAATGATTTGCAGTAAACTAAACAGCTTAAGAAATTTGATCACTTTATACTGAAGCTATTTGTGCCTGCTTTTCTCAGCTGCTACAACTATCATATGGCTATTTTGTGAGTGTGGGTGTTACTGACATATGAGTTAAGTTAAATTCAAAAAGAGAAAAGGTGTGTTATTGTACCTTTAGTAGCAATTGATTGAGAATCCTTCTGTAACCATTTAAAATGCAAAAGTTAGCGGCATATATGACAAAAAAAGGCATTTGTGTCATTCCTGCTTTTGCTAAGACTTTGTTTCAATACTGTGATCAACTTTAGTCTTAATTTGATATTAGTCTTGTGTGCTTGAATTTTCAACAGTGGGGTTTTTCAGACTCTGCCCTTGAGAGTGCACTAAATTGATCTTGGTTGGGGTTATCTACCTTTCTTTTTTCTGTCTTCTGATTGTTCCCCATTTGTAGTTTACTTGCTGCTGTTTCAGTGCTCCACAGTCAGTGATGGCACAGTTTTATTAACTGCAAAAACACAGTGGTGATGGTGCAAGCAAGAACTGTCAGCTCATGGGGCCTCTTGTCCCACTTTCCTTGAACTTCAGTCCAATGTAGGTTGCAGAGTAGATGGCTGACCTACTTGTACTTTGGTCAAGCATTAATTTAAAATGGCATAAAAAGCTTTCCTTTTCCTGAAAAGTGGCAGCAGGGTAGAAAAGACTACTCTTCGTGAGGTTAGTTGACCAAATTTAAGCATTCACTTCACATTATTATGTTTAGGGATTCTACATTTGAGTGATTTGTGTGTTTGAGAGCTGTATAAGGCCACATAGCATGTATCCAGATTGCTGAAAATCATGGGGAAGCCTGGCTGCTCTGCTGTGCTTTCTTTTCTAAACCCTTAATAAGATTAGTGAAACCTTTGCAAAGCAGAGGAAAACTTTCACCTTCTCCCTTTCCTAACGTGGATCTGATGTGCCTTTTTTAAAGCAACACCTTGTTTGGCACACTGAAAACTCTTGATTTTTCAGTTGCATTAGGGTTAAAGTAGGTGTAATTATACTGTATGTGTTTAAAAAAAACCCCAAACAAATAAAAACCATAAACCACCCCCCTCCGCCCTTGTCTTTGCTTGTCAAATTGCATGTACAGGGAAGGCCGTAAAATATGATCTCTAATCCTAATATTTATGTATGATACTTCCAGGTAGCTTAGACCAATGAGTTTAGTACATGGTAAGGAGCCAGTTCATTATATTTATTACAGAAAAAAATAATTACATGTTTTTAGGGAATGTTTAATTCTACTAAGTCAGCAACTCGTGTTGTATAGATTACTAAGTTGTAAGTAGAGGTCTTCTGACCTTGTTGCAGTAATTACCATTTCAGGACCAGAAAATTTAATTGCTTAGAAACATGAGAAGTCCTGGCTAAAGTTTACCTCAGATTCACTGAGCTGAAAATCTGTTTAAATAGAATTCAAGAGTTTCTTTTTTCAGTGACCATGTTAATGAAACTAAGTATTGAGTAACCGTCTCTCCAACTTTAACACAACCAAGCAATTTAAATTCTCCTAATAGTTCTTTTGAAGCTGAATTCAGTTTGCTTTAAAGTCTGAATTAATCTTATTTAATCTTAAATATGAAATACAGTCACATGCTCTTTTGTGCTGTAACAGTATAGCATTGATTTTTAAACACTTGAACAGATCTTTTATTGTTTCTAAATGAATAATTACTTATTTAACTTACTGTAAAGAAGGATAGTTGAAGTTAAATGTGCCTTTGGTTGTTTTCTTTCTGCATTTATGAATTGTGTTCTGCAGAAGTCTGTACATTTGTATCAGTTCCAGAAATTAAACTGATGAAATGGTGCATAATCTGATGACTGTCACAGCTGAAAATGTTGCTTTGAAGTTGTAAGGCCATCTTCTTCAGCAGTTTTTACATTGATAGTGTTTTCCCCAAATACTGAACTACCCTTTACTTTATTTTGAGAGTCAAGGAAATGTTGCATGATGATTTGACCTGCTTTTTGTCAGCAGGGCTATGGCAGTGAGGGGATAATGCCTGCAGAAAGAATTGGTAATTATGGAAACTACTTTTAAAGCCTTTTCACAGCTTTGATCTGAGCCAACAATTATGGAAGTGGTCATTTACTTTCTGCTTTAGGGTACAAGTCCTGGGGTACAGTTCTTTGCTAGCTTTGGCTGTCCCTTGAGCAAAAGCTATACGAGCAAATAATTTCTGATGTTATAGGCTACTTGTGTTGAGAGCTAGCCTAGAAAATTGCTGGGTTTGCTTACTAGAGAATAATGCATTCAGCTTCAAGGAGTTTTGTGTGGAAATGTGATGTCTCTGTACTGTTTATATCAAGTATAACATGACACATTGTGCTCTGTTATTTTGCTGTGTCTGGGGGTCTTCTCTTTTCACCTTCAGCAATGTCTTTCTGAAACACTCTGTAGGAAGGTCTGTTATTCTTTGTGCTTTCTCTTTATCCATGGTAAGGAAATCATCACTTCCCCTTTTCCTTTTGTTTATATCTCCAAGAAGTGACAGAAAAATTCAGTAGTAGTTGAAGAGTTCACAGATTTTCATGGGTTTACCCATGCAGATTCCCCTGCCCCAATCAGCCTTCCTAGATTTTGCCAATCACAGTCATCTGTGTCTCTCTAAGATAAGCAGAAAACAGGGTATTCTGGCATGTTGTTACTGCACAGATTTAGTTTCTAACAGTGATTTAGGCTTTGGAAACAAGTCTGTGTTAAAGACCAGGCTGAATATGGTTCACGTGAGGTATCTTAATGGTTCTTTCCTCAAGTAAAGAAAAGTAGCTCCTCAGTGCAACCTTCAGATTTAGGAAGACTGCCCTGTTTCACCTTTAGGGGTTTAGAGCTACTTCTATTCAATGCATGTCAGTATTTCATTAATTAATACTACAGCCCTGTATTTCCTGAGATGGAAAAGTACAGCTTTTGACTATGAAACACTGAAACAACACATCTGTTTCCTAAGTGACGCATCTGCAAAGTGTGCCTACGTGTTTCACTGAAATATTTCAAAACACTCTCCTCCACTGAAGCCAGTTGTATGATTAAAAATACCTTCATTTAAAATGGGCCTCCCATGGCCTTACCTAAAGGTTATAGTACACCAAATATTCAGCTTTGCAGCTATACAGAATCATATTATGACTGAAAACCCTGTGTTATTTTGAGTGCTGCAGTGTGGAGGGGGGAGGAAAGACATTAGCTTGAGCTACAAGGTTTTCATCAGCCCACAGGAAGTGCTAAAGTACACGCTGATGAGAGAATTGTGTTTGTGGAAATGGAGATTGGGCAGTGCTGTGCAGGTACTGTGGTTATCTGTGCACTTAGGCTGCCCAGCTCCATGGCTGGAAAAAATACAAGTGAATTAAGGCATGCCTTTTCAGGGAAATAGCTTGTAAACAGAATGTGGAATGACTTTCCAAACAACAGTCATAGTTGCTTTTTCCTATCAAAATGTACTCTACTGTGTCATAGCTGATACAAAAGTATTTTTGGCTGAGTGTGATGATTTGCAATGTTTGTTTCAATGTAAGGGAGTGTGTTTATCATATTTGAACTGATGGTTCTGGGCTCATACAGCCTGCTGTCCACAACACACATCCATTTCTAGAATGGTTATTGTATTGCTTTTTATGTCCTTTTGTGAGGTTTCTGTTTTGAAGTAGAGCAGTGTTCCTGCTGGGTGGTCATATAAGTAAGTTTTGACGTCTGAGGCAGTGCTTCTTGTAATGTGCTATTTTGCTTCTTAATTATAGGCCAATTTAGATCAGTTGTGTACATGTCACTGCTCTCTGCAACTGTTTTGTCAGTGCAGCTGTAAATGCTGTTCCATGGTTCCTCTCCTGGAGAGTCCATCAATATCACTGCTCTGCACTCTCCTTGTTTTTGCACTGTTGTTAAATTCTGCTGAAACTAAATATGAAATGTATATGCTTTAGATATTTCCCTTGACATTTTACGAAAATAAGTTTTCATTATGAGTGTATATAGTAAGCCATCTAATTCCACTAGATGAAGGGTCAATTATTTATTTTTAAAAGTATCTGGACACCTAAAGATTTCTTGCTACCTAAATGCTTACAAAGTGTAACTTGCAAGTTGAAGACATGTGGTCTTTGGCTCCCTTCATGCTTTTTTTGAAACAAACCTAAAAGCGTATTTCTCTCAATTTTATTTATTTAGGAAGGATGCCAAGATATTAAGGTTCATTTAATTTTGGGAGACTTTGACAGGACATATGAATTAGTGTGTGATGTCATAGGCATTACAAAAGTGAACATTCTGAATGAGTGAAGACCTGTAATTAATTTAAAGTTCTTCCTGCACTTTATAATTTTAATCACTTGATCCTAAACAGTAGAAAACCTCTGATTTGAAAAATCAAAGAATATTTTTTAATGTTATTTTAATTGGCAAATAATCCTGAGTTCTTCAGCTGGTTTTCTGGCAAAATTTACTCAAAGCCAAATTTTATGCACTTTTTTTTCATGCAGTGAAGAAAACATTAATGTA
Organism: Urocynchramus pylzowi; assembly: GCA_013397555.1. Lineage (NCBI taxonomy): Eukaryota > Metazoa > Chordata > Aves > Passeriformes > Fringillidae > Urocynchramus > Urocynchramus pylzowi. The sequence continues at coordinate 42,079 of VZRH01003774.1, read as the reverse complement.
GATTTTTCCCCTCATACCTCCAGATTAAAAAAAAGTATAGTCTGAAAATGTTAAGGTTTGTTTTAAGTAGATGTAAATATTTTAAAGCTCCCCATATCACTTCATCAACTTCACATCTTAGCTGGTATATCTATGCCATTTAAAGCATGTATTTTGCAGTGTTAATAATTTCTGAGGTCAGTGTCTAACTTTAAATTAAAAACCTCTGCAAAGCCTCTGAAGGTGATTAATAGCTTCCCTGCTTAGAACAAAAATTGCACAATGAAAATAATACACCTACACGCATTGGCTTGTCAAGCTGAGAATGAAAAATAATTTTTCCCCAAAGTCAGTGTTGCTATTTTAGGTATCTCCTGGTTAATTGGAAAAATGCAGAGGGAGGCTCTGCTGGCAGCATGTGGGAGCTCTTAGGGATGGTTGGGTCATGAATGTGCAAAAACCAGCATGTGTAAGAGCAGCATGTCTAACCAGCATGTCTGGCCACTAATTATGGGGAGGGAGGACAGGAGATAAGAGCTGCTAACTCCAGGGCTCTGCCAGTCTTCTTTGGAGTGTGAGAGCAAGATAGTATTTTACCGGGATGAAACCAAATGTGCTGGCTAAGAGTCTTTTTGAGAATGTTGGGTCGTTGCCTCATGTTTCAGGTGTACTTCTGTGCTGTGTGTTATTCCAATTGTTTGATCAGTAATTTTAAGTTTGATTTATTTAATAAAATAATCAGTAATGAGCAAAATGACTGTTCTTACTCCTTTTGTTATGCATTGTGAAATGTATCTGCTGTGAGATTGCATCACACGGTGTTAATGTGCCTGAAGAGTTTAATTTTGGAGACTGTCTCCTCACTAGAGTTGTGTGGGATTTTTTTACATGTGGTAATTATCATAGAAGTTTAATCTCTTTAGTGATCTTCTGATGTGTGCTGAAACCATGGCTTGAATGTGTGTGTTCATGGCTTGTATATTTAGGGCAGTGAATGAGTGTTACTTTCAGTGGTTTCACATTCAGCATTTAACAGATGTGGGCATGGGCAAATACAATCCAATACCAAGGAGGTTGTTGTGAACCATGCAACCTTAAACTCAGGATTTCCTTAATTGAGAAGTGCAAAGAGTCTCTTGCTACTCAGGGTTATGAATGACTACTATGAACTGATAGCTTTTTATTTAATTTCATTTTATGTTATTTGCTAACTGAAAAATGTCTAGGTGGCAAATTATTCAGTTATCCAAACTAGAAAATCTAGGAATAAACATTGCTCTCAGTCTCAGAGGAGTGTGCCTGGTAGGAAGTAAGCTTGCAGAGTCTGTAACAGCATGCATTTCCTAGATTCCTTCCTTTAATGCTCACGGTTCACCAAATAGGTTGCTGTCAACTTCTTTCCAAAAATCATTCGGTGCATGGCTCTGCCAACTATAACATAGAGGCTGAATTCCCCAAGAAACAACGATTTAATTTCCTTTTACGGACTTTTCTCTGGTGTTTGTTGCTGTAGTTGTTTTCTTGATGGAGACTAAGGGATTATCTTAAATCCCTGTGGGGGAGAGTGCTATTCTCCCTATTTCATAGACTGAAGAAGAGCTAGGCCCAAGCTATGGATTTTAGACTCTACCTTTAAAAATCTAAGGCCTAACTTGTGTTAATAAAATTTAGTCATGTCTACTGATTGCAATTAGAAGACTTCACAGCATTGAGTAGCAGTGATTAATCATGGTTTGCTGCACTTCTTCCTTGCACCCAGGGGCTGGAATTTTTTGGTGTCACTTGAATGTGTAAACCAAAGCATTCTTTTTTTTCCTGTATTTACTTTTCATATTAATTCATGGACTTTGCAGTGTCAGTAGCTGTGATTCTTAACAGCTTTTGTTATGTGATTTCACAATATTGCTAAAGAAGTTATGTCACCTTTTTCTTTGTAAACAGATTGCAACCCTGAAGAAACTGGAAACTCTTATACAGCAAAATCTTTGGACAAAATAGAAAAGAAAGTAGCATCTAAATTGCTTTATTTAACCAGAGAATATGAGATTGAGCATGTTCATGGCAGGTACACTTGGTAGCAAATCACAGTAGTTCACACTTAAAGCATAGATTGTTTTTATTTCTGTACAAGAAGTCTTGTTTCCTTCTTATTCTGTGTGGAACAAAACATGAGACTTCAGTGAATAATAGGGGAAAATATTATAGCTGAAAGTTCTTAGGAGCAGCTAATTGAAGTTGAGTCATGTCCTTATATATAAGTAATTCACTCCTTAGTCATGAAACTTGGAATCTTGACGAGTCAGATCTGTGGTGACGAATGCTGTCATTCCAAAAATAAGTTTAAAAGGTAATGTGACCAGGTGCTTTTCTCTTCTCGAGGCTGATAGACTGTCCCTGCCTCAGCTTGCATCTGTAGAGTCTTGGAGAAAATGCATGGCAACACCATTTGGTTTTCTAAGTATGGATTCTTTTTTTTTTTCTTCTTCTGTATCTCAAGGATAGTTAAACACTGGAATAGGTTGCACAGAGAGGTTGTGCCATCTACATCCCTGGTGGTTTTCAAGATCCATCTGTATAAAAGCCTTGTGCAACCTGGGCTGATCATGCTTGGAAGGTAGTGTCACTCTGTGATTCTGAGATGTTTCTCTGTTGTGGACCAGTTTGTCACCTAGGGCCACAGTTTAGTGATTGCCATGCTTTAAAGCAGCCTATTGTCCATGGGACTGTAATTAGATTTTTTTTAATGCCATCTTTTTGAGTATAGTGAAATACATTTTCAAAATAAACATAATCTTCCAAAGTAAGAGTTTATCAAAGTTATTTGTTATTAAAAGCCTGAGAGGGTTTAACTGAAGGATTTCTTTAAAAGCTTTTTCTCATCTTCCTGTTGAAAAATGCCTTAAGAGAAATTTTGGGATTCACTGGATTATTTTAGCTTCTTAACAGTCTGCATTTGTTGCAGAGAAAAAAAAACCCAATTATTTCAACATGTAGAAAGCAAGGAACTTTGCAAATTGCTTTCAAAGTAATATCAAAACCAACTTCTTGAGAGCAGAGGCAGCGTCTTGTGTTCAGCTGCTTTTGCGTGTGGTATGCGAAGGTTTCCTTGCTCATTGTTAGTTAATATTTTCTAAAATCCTTGTGTGTTAAGCCCTCAGGATGTTTATAGCACTTCTTTTCACACAGTGGGGCACTAGCAGTGAGGAAGAAATTCAAGGTCTGTAGCATAAAGCATGGCTAGAATGTTCTCTGAGAGGAAGCTTAAAAAAAAAAAGGCCACATTTATTTATTAAGGTCTGTTTCCTTGTGGCAAAGATCAATGTATCCTAATTTACAAGAATTGCTTAAAAGTCAGGGCCAAGAAACTGGAGCCTTGTTTGTTTGCATCATTTCCGTGGCTATTACAGTATGTACTGTTTAGGATGGAGTTACTTTCTGCACTTGGGCTTTGTGGTTTATTTTTAGCCTATATAAGCTCTCCTGGCTAAAGTGTGCTTGTAACAAAAGGCAGCAGGGGCTCTGAACTGGTAAGGCTTTCTCTGGGCTGCTTCTTTTGGTGGCTGCAGCACTGTGCTACTGTTTGCTTAGCAGTTGGGGGACAAGAAAAAGGTGCTATAGAGGTGTGCCTGGAGTTGTGGAGTGAGAAGAAAAAGAGTGGATGAAGCCAAACTGTTGTGAGAATATAGGAAGTGGGTGTGGGCACTGTGCTTTCCTATGGAGTTATTGGTTCTCTGCAATCCAGCTGACCAAAGAGCCCCAGCTCTGTGAGATGCAGGTGATCACTTGTGGAGGGAGAATCTGTGCAGAACTCATCTTTCTTGTTGTATCCATCTAAATTTTCTAGATTTTACGTGACATCTGTAGTTGTTCATAGGTTTTCTTTTATAGTAAAATGGAAGACCCTGCGAAACAAAAAAAAAAGTGCAATGAACTTGACTTGTGAAACCTCTGCAAATTCACTTGGAGGATGGGAAGACCAAACCCTGACAAAAAATGTGCTAAAGGCCTGGCTTCTGTAATAATTCTATTTTGTGAGGGTAGCATGACTCACACCACTTAATGTTCCTATCTCAGTATACAGTTTATTTTTAAGTAGGGCTGTAAAAAGTGTTTTTCTGTACCAGTTGTTGCTATGACTTCACAATGTTTCCCTAAATACGCTTGCTCATACTTTCTCACAGCATAGTATTTGGCATACTAAAACCTTAATTCCATCAGTATTTCCTGAGTGCTGATCGTTTTAATGCTTCTATGGAAAAAAAGGATAACTCCATGTATTATGTAGTTCTAGTTGAGGAGGAATAAAAGGGTTTTTTTAAAAACCCAGTCACCACAACTTGTTCCTTCATTTAAGAAAATGTTCCTGTGTTTGAGCTTTTTCAGTCTTTCCATGTAACTTTTCAGAGTAAATTTGCAGGAATGGTATAGTTTAAGCTATTTTATTAAAGGTAAGTGGACACTGTATTATTACTTCAGAACACTTTCATTGTCTTTTTTATCTGTAATTGAAGGGGAAAAATACTGCTAGTGTGGTTTGTGAGAGTGGGATGGATGACTGGATAGGATGGGCTGAAACTTTTCTCTTAGTTTATACTTCAGAGTTTCTTTTTCCAAGTTGTTGAACTCTGCAGCTGTCTGCCAGATCTTTTCCAAATGGCAGTGAACATTTTGGCTGAAAGATCTTGGTGTAGAGGAGAAAAACTGCCCTAACCCTTCCTGACAACCTTCGGAACCTCATTTCTCCCTCGTTCTGCATGGCATGCCCAGCTGTTTAATTTTAAACTACTCTTATGAATTGGTCCAGCTAGTTGCAAGCTTACTGAAGTTTGGTTTCCTCCTTATACTGCTTCATAGCTGCTTAAAAAAGGATGTGGAAAAATACACTTGTGTTATCACAGATGTAATCTTTGCTTACCTGAATGTATTGCAAAAATTGCAAGGGACAAAATTTGTCTGGAAAGAACACATTCCATGTAAAGGTGTGCTGCTAGAGAAACTGACAATTGCATAGTGTTTATACTTTTCCCTCTTGGCTCAGTAAAACACAGGTGGAAAAACTGGATTTTTTGGTAATTACTAATAACATAATTTGAAGATTGTTACACTAAAATGTAAAAATAATTTGCTGCTATATGATTTTCCTTTCTAATTTGCCATTTTGTAGAACCCTTCATATATTTTGGCTGTCTTTTAAAAATAGAATTCTAACAATTGATGTTCCTGTTGTGGTTTTTAGTTCCATATTCAGCGTTAAGGTTATGTAAGCTTTTTGTGAATTGCATTATGTAAATGAATTGGATGAAAAACTGATAAGGAGAAACATCTTGTCTTCCCAGCCAGAGTAATTTTGGTATGTTTGTGCTGCAACTGTCCAAAGAACTGCTTTGTTTCAGTAGCTGGGTTTTGTTATGAACAAGTGCCTACCCTTATGGCATGGTTATTCTCAGTGTATCGCAGAAATGCTGATTTAGTGTTGAATTCTCCTTGCCTGGGAGGCTTTCAGTGCTGTTTCTCTCAGCAGTTTGTCATAACCACTGGGCAGCAAGGTCAGGTTTGGAGATGTTTTCAGCCACTTTTTGAAGGGGCCATGGTACTTTAAGGGGAGCAAGATTGACAAGGCAAAAAAAAGAGTGGGAGCTTCAACTTACAGTCTACTGATAAAAGTATTCATCCCACAAGGGGTGGTAAAATCTGTTTACCTGTATATATCCCTGGTAGTAGTTAGAGATAAAGTTGGCAGGAGACATCCAAAGATGAGAACCTGGTGAAATATCTGCAGAGATCAGACAGGGATCTGTGTGTGTGTGTTTTGGGAGGCAGCTGTTTCCTTTCTCTCCTACCTCTTGGTCTCCAGCCCACAAATTGCATTTGTGGATGCAAGTGCCTGGATTTTTGTCTCAGTAATGTTTTTGATGTTAATCTTACATGTTAGCTTAGGGCAACCCTAACCTTTTTCATACCTAGTGATGCATAAAGTCATCTGCTTCGATGAGGATAGATTATATTTTTCTTCCTTGCAACTGTGTCTTTAAAATGAAAACGCCTGAATTGTTAAAGCTCAGAATTCAGAGCTGATGGGTTTTCTGTTTGTTTGTTTTGCTAAAATAGAACAACAACAAGAAGACATTTATTTTTCTTTAAATCAACAAATTTTGGCCTTAAATATTTCTGGTGGGTTTCATTGTATAACAGATTTCCAGTGGAAAAGGAATAGGAATCAGTGCAGGTTATTGTTGCAGAAGCAAAGGTCAGCTGATTGTCTCGTAGGATTGCTTTGAAAGTGGAGTAGTTAATGAGTAAGCAGCTCACTGCTCAATCTTTTCTTTTGGTTGTGATAGGAAATTTTATCATTAAATGAACTCAAGAGTCTAGTGAAATGTGATATAAGCAGAATGTGATATAAGCATTGAGTGGTTTCTGGACAACCAATGTCAGGATACGAGCCACAAACTGTGGTAGGGTTTTCTGTTCCAAAATGCCTGTGTTTGTTTCTGTTTCGCATCTGTAGATATTGAAATACTGAATGAACTCGCTTAACATAATATTTTTTTGTATCTTCAACATTCCACTTCATTAGTAATGCTCATAATTTGTTTTTTTTTTTTTTTTTTACAGATTCTGAAGTTGTTTAAGCTCTGAATACATACAAGCTCCTCATATATAACAATGTCTGGCTCATATGATGATTCCGTTGGAGTAGAAGTTTCTAGTGATAGCTTCTGGGAGGTAATCCAAATGTTTCGGTCAATATTTTGATTTTATTTTTTTACTCGTATTGTAGAAAATCTGATTTTTGTGCACTGTAAATTGTGGAGAGAGCTGCAATACAAGACACATTGGTTATTGTGATCTGCAGAAATAGCCTTCAGGGTAAAAATTTCCTTTTGGATTTTGACCTATTTCTTTTGAGGGCTCTAATGGGCACAAACTTGAGGATCATCCACATGGGTAGCGTATGGAATTCAGAATTGAACCTTTGTCAGTTTTTATTGTCAAGGAAAGCCATGTATGAGTAGCTTTTAAAATCATCAGTGTTAAATCTGAAGTAATTGTTCCAAGCTACTGAAATTGTACATAAATTACAAAAGGAAGATACTGTGTGGATGTACTGCCTGTCTCCTGTTTGTATCTAGATAGAAGTATAAACTTTCTTGAGACAAGTTGTTCTTATCTCACTGCAGAAACATACATACAGAAAGATAATATGAAGTACTTTGTAATATCAGCAATTTGTGCTGCCCCAATCTGACAGAGACTTTCAGATGCTGTGATAATTTAAGCTCTGAAGAAAGGAAAATTCATAAAGCAGAAATACTTTTACAGAAACAAGTCTTTTTCTTTGAGAAAAAGAAGGGTTTGGCAGTGTCAATACTGACACAATTGGAGATAAGTACACTGTCCAAATTAGTTGTATTCAGTAGGACAAACTTCTGCCATTTGAGAGGGTGCTCTTTTGAGTTTGAACTATAGCAAACATGAAAATGGCTTGGGGGCAACCTGTCTGAATTTACCAGAGACCTGTGTTAGACAGCTTGGTTTTGGTGACCTGATATTGTACTTCCTTTGAAATGTAAGCTTTTCTAGACTGCTGAACTGTGCTGTTTGTGGTGACAGCATGTTACATTTTGATGCAGATCTCTTATGTTTTTTCAGTATATTCTCTGAAAGGCCTAATGCTAGTGAGGATCTGTTGAGTACAGTTTTTTGAGGAGATTATTACTATTATGTTAAATATATTTGTCCTATTTATAAAGAAGTTCTTTTAAAATCACTGTATTTTAAACCTTGACCCCTTTTGTTGCAGGAGTGCTCTGTAGGATGACTGCAGATAGGCTGTGGCCATTTGATGTATAACCACAAAGATTTTCTTGTTAAAATGATACTTGGGAAGCCATGGCAATCAGGTGAAATTCCAGGTGGCAGGAAAGAGTGAAACATTGTACCTGTCTTTAAAAGGGGTAGAAAGGAGAACCCTGAGAACTGCTGTTCTTGGAGGTGTCTCTCAACTGGCTGAGATCCTGAGCAATCTGAGCTGTCACACCTGCTTTGAGCAGGGGATTGGGCTACCTGATCTCCAGAGGGTCCTTCCAACCTCAGTTTTATTGTGTGGTTTGTTTTATGCTGAGGCAACTTCCAGAGGAGGCTTCCTTGCTAGAAGTGTTTCAAAATAAAATGAGGAGGCAGTCAGGAAAAAAAGAATTCTGGAGGGATATTTTGATGTGTGTTGGGATATTTTGATGTGTGTTGTGCATCGTATACTTGGCAGCAGAACATGATTTCTGGCTGGCTGTTCTGTACCAAGCTGTTGTCTTCCATCAAATAATCATGTCTGGAAGCATAAAAGCTCAGTGAGTAAGAATGAAATTTTCTGTAAACTAGGATGATTATGTTTGGACAAATTTGAACTCAAAGAATTAAATCCAATAAAGGATGATCAGAAATGGCAATTGCCTTAAATGAGGGCTTTCATGAATGTTTGTTGAAATGGATTTGATGCTTATTATAGGTGGCTTATTTGTGTTTGTGCTATTGGTGACTTATTTAATGTAATTTTGTAAACACTACTACTTAAGTCTGTTTCCTTGGACTTGTCAGTGTATTCTTTCCAAAAGGTCAGGACTGCAGTCTGTTTCATAAGCAATGTGAGTAGACTAATGTATAATGCATGAGCATACCTTTCTTTATCCTTGGATAAGGAAATATTAGACTTCTGTATACCAATCACTTGGTTTCCTTATAGGTTTTTCTGTGCTTTCTCTTTTTTGATGTATAACCACAAAGATTGTTCTTGTTAAAATGAGACTTGGAAAGCCCTGGCAATCAGGTGAAATTCCAGGTGGCAGGAAAGAGTGAAACATTGTACCTGGCTTTAAAAGGGGTAGGAAAGAGGACTCTGGTAACTACTGACCTGTCAAACTCACCTCTGTGCCTGGGAAGATAGGCCAGATTCTCTTAGAAGCTCTGATAAGGCACAAGGAGGACAGGGAGGTGACTTGAGATGACCAAGGGCAAATCTTGCATGACCAAACTTGTGGCCTTTTCCAGTGGAGCAGCTCCATCAGTGGGCAATAGAAAGGGTACAGGTGTCATTTTTGAGGATTGCTGTAAAAGATATCTTTTGGTATGGTCCCCCACAACATCCTTCTCTCTAAGCTGGGGAGACATGGATTGCTGGGTGGAAAAGGAATTACTTGGGTGGTTGCATCCAGAGGGAAGCAGTCAATGGCTCAGAATCCCAATGGACATTGGTTACAAGTGGTGTCCCTCAGGGGTCCATACTGGGACCAGTATTTAATATCCTCATTAATGGCATAGAGGGATCAAGGGCCCCCTCAGCAGCTTTGCAGATGACACCAAGCTGAGGGTGCAGTGACAATCCAGGGGGACCTGGACAAGTTCGAGCAGTGGCCCATGGGAATCTCATGAGATTTAACCAGACCAAGTGCTGGTGCTGGCCCTGTCTTGGGCACATCCCTGTGCATGATGGATCCAGGCTGGGCATGAGCAGAGGGAGCAGCCCTGGCAGAAGGACTCGGGGGTGCTGTGGGTGGGAGCTGGCCCTGCCCCAACCCAGAGCCCCCCTGTGCTGGGCTGCACCCAGAGCCCCAGGGCAGCAGGGCAGGGGGGATTCTGCCCCTCTGCCCCGCTCTGCTGAGACCCCCCTGCAGGGCTGCATCCAGCCCTGGGCCAGCACAGGAGGGACAGGGAGCTGCTGGAGCCAGGCCAGAGCAGGGACACCAAGGGGATCAGAGGGATGGAGCAGCTCTGCTGGGAGCAAAGGCTGAGGGAATTGGGATTGTTCAGCCTGGAGGAGAGAAGGCTTTGGGGTGACCTCATTGTGGCCTTGCAGTGCCTGAAGGGAGCCTACAAGAAAGCCAGAGAGGGGCTTTTTACAAGTACATGCAGTGACAGGACAAGGGGGGATGGGTTCACAGACAGAGAGCAGGTTTAGTTTGGATATGTGGAAGAAATTGTGCCCTGTGAGGGTGCTGAGGCCCTGGCACCCTCACAGAGAAGCTGTGGCTGCCCCATCCCTGGCAGTGTTCCAGGACAGGTTGGATGGGGCTCTGAGCAAGCTGGGATAGTGGAAGGTGTCTCTGCCCATGGCAGAGGGTTGGAACTGGATGATCTTTAACATCCCTTCCAACCCAAGCCAGTCCTTCTGGTTAGGAGTCAACCCAAGCCATACTTCTGGTTTGGAGTTATCAATCCAGATTAAATTTGACTGCTATTTAGTCTAAAACCCAACCTTTTTTATATGTTCTGAATTGGTTGGTTTGTTTCTGAAGATTGCAACTTTGAATTCTGGTCTTAATCTTTCTCAAAAGGGTTAAACAGCTTTGATCAATGTGTTTTGTTTGATTTGATTAGAAAAGATGTGGTGCCTCTGGAATGCCAGCTGAGTGCTTCTTGCCTCAGGTCACAGGAAGTAAAGAACTCCTCATCAATTTGGAAGTTGTTTTGTTACTACAGATTCTGACATTTATACTCTTGTTAGAGGTTTTTCACACAATAAGTTTTTTCTTTGTTTTTAAAGTCAGCTTGCAGTTTGTTAAAAGCCACCTTGATATGTTTTAGTGCCACAGCTGAAAGCAGTGAATGTATTTGAATTTGGCTGTCACACAGAAGTGTCAGTCTGGCAGGGTGAGCTTTCGAGTTTCTTCCCTCACACTCCAAAATGGCTCAGATTTATTTACCTTTGAACTGTGCTGCAAAGCCCATCTTAAAGGCATTTGGGAATGAGTGAGGTGGCCAGCTATGGGACCTAGCTGAAAAACTGACTGTCAAAACTGTTTTTTGCTCACTGTATATCTATTGAAACAAAAACATTTTTAGTTGTTGAAAGTTGGTTGTTCTGTTGACCTGATGAGAGCTATACCTAATAAAATGTTGATAAGTGAATTTCAAAGCTTTTGTCATTGCTGTTGACAGAAATTTCATTGTCTTTAGGACATGAAACACTTTGTTTTCTATCAGTTTGCTGACTCTAGAAGGCTTTGGTTTCTTTTGGAACTGTTACTACCTTTGCTATGGTTTCTTACTAAAAAATGTAAATCTGGAGTCTGTAGTTGCCTGGTAGTAGATTTGCTACTCTAACCTTGTCTGGTTGCATATGCTCATACTGTTCATAGAGCAGTTCAATGCAGGTTACTTCATCTGTTAAGCTTTTTTTATTAAGTTGCTATTTTAATACTGTTCATGGAAATTTCCAGTTCTGGCACTGAGAGTTAAGTTCAGTGCTGGAAATACAATACAAATAGTAACTTGTTTCCTCTAAAGGTTAGTATTCTTATTACAACACAGATATTGTTATCAGGTCCTGATTTGTGGTTGGGAAATTGTTGTCTTGTTGAAAGGGAATTGGAGAAGTTGCTGTTTGAGCTTGTGTTCGTGGTGGTGGCTTACTGTAGATCTGGCAGTCAAAAAATGTGGGTAGGTCAAGGCTTAGGCAGGGGTAATATCTTGTATCAGAACAGCTGATATGAGTGAAAAAAACAGGCTTTCAGAATTATACATGTTTGTTAAGCATGCCAAAGAAATAGCAGCAGCTTTCATAATTAAATGAAAGTGGGTTTTTTCGTATTTGGTAAACCCAAGATACTACTTTAAGGCTTTTTGTCTTCTAGCAGGATTACACATCTTTTTCAGTAGAACAAATCCTTTTATTTTCCTCTAATTTCTTTAGGTGTTTAGTCAGAGAATTTTGTACGTATTTTAATGTAGCTTGCTTAGAGAACAAAGAATTGCAAAATACTAAGAAGAGACTTTCTGAAGGGTAATTCCCACAATAGCACTGGAGGATTTCATCAAAGTTTCAGTTGAATAGTGTCTTAAATTACCTAAGAGATGGAAATTTCACTATCCTAATTCATTTTTCTGTCAAGCCTTAATGTACCTTGATGTGTCTGGTTAAGCTCATGCCTCTCTGGGTGCAGAAATCCCAGAGACTGAGGAATCTTGTTGATATGCTCCAAGAAGGGATTCCTTCATCTGTGTTACTTAGCTGATAAGGATGATGTGCTCTGAGTAATCAAAGGTTGTTGCTGATAGCCTGAAGCAGGGTGGCAGCAGTTTTTCCAAGGGAAAGTGGAAAAGGTACAGTTTGAAAGACTTTCTATTTCTTTCTCATCTATCATATGCAGTTTAAGTATTTGCATGACTGCTGTAAATGCATCACAATCATTTAGGGCATTTTCTGCATCCAAAAACAGACCGTGGCAATACTGGTTAATTCCAACATTGTGTTGCTTTAGTTAAACATGAGAAGTGGGCATGAGACCTATTGGCCTTGTCCTACTGGAGTAGTTTTGGAATGCCTATGAAAGAATTTGGTATATTAATAATTAACAAAATGCATTATAAAGTTTGCTTTCTGTTTATTAAGCTCCAGCCTTATGCTGGTAATCACTATCAGGGATATATTAAAAGAAAAATGCCTTGGGTAAGATGAGACCAATGCACTTGTTCAGTAACATACCTGGGCAGGTAAGAAAGCCAGTGGGTGAGTGTTCCTAGAGATCAAAGTGGAAGTGTATGCATATCTTGCAAGGTAAAACATCAAAAGGAGCAGCTACCCTGCCTGTGGAGGCACTTTTTAAATGAGCTCTAGGTCCCTCAGAGACTGTGTGCTTCCTTATCTCCCTGACTTTCTGCTAACATCAGCAACATGCAGCCCATTTATTGCAGGGGTAATTCAAACACCTACTTACTCAAACAGAAATAGGCACTCTGAGCAGCTGCTAAACCTGCAGCTGGGATTATTTTAGCCCTGTGAGTGATTCCCTTGGAGGACAGGACCTGGTGTGCATTCTGAGGTGCTGAACACAGGGCTTTTGTTGCATTCTGAAGGATTTGCTGAGAATCCATTAGCAATATAAGACTTTCAACCTCTCAAAGTGGAAGTTGATCCCCTGTGTAGTATGGATTAATTAAATTTGCCCTCTGTTTGCATTGCCATTGTCCCCTGCCCCCTCCTAACCACATAAAAAACAAAAAAAACAAACCACTAAAAAACCCCTACCCAAAACAAAAACCCCAACCAACCAAAGCAAGGCCTAAATGCAACAATCTGGATAAAAAATATTTGGAGTCTGCAATAGTAGTTTCGTGTCACATAGTTGTTTTTTAAATCTTCTAACTTTGAGCAATGGAATATTTTTCATTTATATTGCCAGTGTTTGCTTTACTGGTGTATTTGGCTTAAGATTTTATGTGTTTAAGAGCTTCCTCAGGATTTTTCTTGTAACCAGGAGTGAATTTATATGTTTAAACTTACTCAGAGCTAATGCTCTTAGGTACTTGGACTGTACATGCCAATTATGCACCAAAATAATTATTCTTATTTATAAAAACCACACAGTGGTTGTAGTTGTTAATGTTGGTTGAAATGTTTGGAAATTTCCTGTTTGACGTAGCTGGAAAGAAATTTTGCTCATGGTTAAATGGAATGCTGGAAATAGTGTGTGTCCCTGTGCTGGCCATTGGTATGTGTGGGTTTGACTGTGAACCTTTAAAGCTCATTATTCTGTTTCGTGCCTAGGAGTATTTGTCCCTAAAAATACCTTGTTGACTTTCTTCTGAATGGTTCCAGTTCATAAAGGCTGATTTGTTATGAATAAGCTCTGCAAGCTTAGGAAAAGAGTTGACATCAAATCTATCTTCAGGCATTTGAAACTCCTGAAGTATTTGTGGTATAGTGTTTGTCATGGTGTGCTGAAATTACTTAACAGGAGTTTAGCAATAGCTGAACATTTGCCACCTTCTGGGCTGCTAACAAATGAAAATACTCTTCATTTTTCTCTCAGTGTGCCAGAAAAACCTGTAAGGTGTGTTCAACACTCTAGGCTTTTGTGCTGCTCTATGAATATGCCTTAAAATAAAAAAGGAGTCTAACAGTTGAGGTAAAGGAGCCTACATAATTTAAGACTTTCCCTTTGTGTTTAGTGCTGTGAAATTGTAGAATAATGAGGTTGTAAACTCTTAGATATTCCCACTAAAGATCCTGTGAGTGACAGTGCTTGGCTCCCTTGGGAAAAGGAAAGCTGCCTGCACTGCCAGCTACAGGATGATCAATGCCTCATCAGAGGGTGCCTCTGTGGTTTTTTCTGAACGTTACAGATTCCCTAAATCTTAGATTTGGCAGAGGATTTGAGGTGACATTGCTGTGTTCATGCCTGAGAGGAAGTTATAAAATCAGAAGGAATGATTTTTTGGTTAAGCTAAATGGAGACCTGACAGCATCTATAGTGCGTGTAAGAGATAAATGGGGCAAAATAGGATCAACTGAGACTTATTAGCAGCAAAACTCAGTATTTTTTACAGTGGAAAAGGGTTAAATTTGATGGTTAATTCAAATTAGAACAGGTAGAGAGAGAGACACAAAACTGTGAATCACGATTTTCCCAGAATGAACTGATTGCATCAAAAAAGTGACCATTATAATGGTATTTTTAAGAAATAAACTCTTAGTTATTTCCTTTTGAAGTGTTTCTGACAACTAAGGGTGAACAGCAAGTGAATTTGATATCATGTAATAAACTGTCTCTTTCAGATGGATGTAGTGTTGATGCTAAAATGAAAGTGGGGTACAGTTTTTAAATATCTATTTTTCCTATTTGAAATTATAAGAAAGTTTATAATCTTAAAATTTACTTTTCTGAAACAAATATTTTATTTGTAGGACATGAAAACTTAGAACTTAAAGTCATCACTTCATTCATGTCTTAGTTGTCTACTGTCTGTTTAGCAAGAAATAGTCCAATGCTCAGAATGATCAGGAAATTATTCCAAGTAGCAAAATCGTGTATGCTCGTGTACTGTACAGGGCTAATTGAGAAATCTGAAAATTGCCAGGCATTATGTAAAATGGCTCTGACTGAAACAAAGAAGCACAGGATTTTTTTGCTTGTGTTGTTCCTGGTCAGTTGCTACAAATAAAAGAATTCTTCATTTTTAATTTGCTCCTCTACTTCTTGTGAAGGGGAAGGGGGAAGTCTTGCAGAATGTTTGTCATTTACCTCAGAAACTGGAGGAAAGAGTCTTGAATAAACAATATATAAGACCATGTTTTTCAGAGTTCAGGGTCTCCTGAGTGTGTTTCTACATTTTTCATTTATTGTTTTAACTTCTCTACAGTTAATCTAGTAGTTCCTTGACAACCTAAAGACTGACATTCTTTTCCCTTTACTTGGCTCTGGGGCCTAAGGACCTTTTGTCCTACAGTGACAAGCTGCACATTCCACATCTCTAAAATGTGTCATTGCAGTGTCCCTAACTTAAAATGCAATTTTTAAAAGAAACCACTAGGTTTTCAAAATGTTACATACCAAGTTATATAACTTATGTTCTCTGTCATGGAACACAATAAAAATGCTGTTATTTCCAAAATTCTAGCATTCCTCATAGGGCAAATTTTAGTGTAAAAGGCTTTCTTTGCAATACCAGGTTATTTTCTAGTATAGTAGGCCTGGTTCCTCTTTGTACTGATTCTAAACTGTGATGCTGAGTTCCTTCAGTCCTCCTGTGAGGAGGAGGAGGAGGTGGGTGAATTTTCTGTGGTATGCATGCAGCTCTTTAAAGGTGCCTTTATGTGATAACAGTGAATGGTCTCAGGTAAGCTCAGCTCAGTTCTCTGAATACCTGCCTGAAATTTGGCAGCTGCTGGATGTTAGCATGAAGTTAGAGGTTGCTCAGAATGAAAGGATTAAATATACCACAAGGCAGCCAGCTCTCATTCCATATTGCCATTTAAAATGCTAATTTAATAGTGAGAATTTATGAAAGGAAATGTTGGTGCTGCAGACATAAATCCCTGGGCACATAACTGGAGACACAAATTGATGCTAATATAAGGCTTCAGTAGTTGTGCTGAGCTAACATAACCTGTTTTGAAAGTCTGCTTGACTGTGAACCTACAGCTCAAGTAATTTTGAGCAGATGAATGATTTGTCTTTCATTACAAAGACTGTAGATATTCTTGGAGGTATTTAATTTCCTTAACCCTTTGATTATGTATGTATAACTGCCTACTTCTCCATTTCAATTTCTTCTGAAAATAGAAGGTTATTTTTCATGCTTTCTTGGTAATAGATGCAATCAGTTGACATGGATGCATTGACTTTCTCTGATAGCTTCTTATCTTCAGTTATATTGTGGCTGATGTTTAAATGGGCAGGGGGTGTGTGTATGCATTTGTTTACATGATTTAGACAAATCAGTGACTGCTAACTAATGCCTTACTTAGATGCTAACTAAATTCCTTTGATCTGTTGAAGTGGATCTAGTCCAAACCAAAAAACATGCTCAGATGAATTCTTTGAAGCCACTGTCTAAGAGAAATGGTTTTGTCATGTCATTGATGGTTTTGATTTTTTTTTTCCCAGATCTAATGAGAAGACCTAGTGTATGTTTGTGTTTATCAGTATAGTAATTTATTCCTCCAGCAATTAGTATAGGGGTTTTTTCCCCTTTTTAGAGTATTCCTCTGTGTACCATTTCTTTCAAGCAAATGGCTTGCTGACAAAATTCTGAATAAATGTGAACCTAAAAGTTGGATGGTTTTCTGTCAGATGTGAAGCAGATATGATTCAAATGTATGATTCAAACACTCTTTGAGTATTGGAATATTTAATCTACTGCCTTGCTGCTAATCTTTGTTTTTCAGTCAGGTGGTTTGGGCAGATAAGAAACTGGCTGTGATATTTAATAGGCTGTGCAAGTTCTCTTAACAGAGTTCTTAGGTCTTGTTTAATGTTTACAAAAGCCAGCCTGAGTGACCTTGAATTGAGTGGAAGTGTTACTGTGGGAGCAGTGTAAGTTTTTTTCTCCTTTTAGACATTTAGGTTTGTTATTCTATGTTGCTGTGTGCACAAGACTGAAAGGGAGTGTTAATTATATAATGGATGTTCATTATATAGTGTGCATTTTGCTCCATGTTCTCATTTTATTATAGCTTGTACATTGAGCAACTGTGGGGTTTTTTTCCTTCAGTATTTACTAGTATGGTAACTAATATTCTAAGTATGGTAACTCCACATCACTGCTGCCAGTATCTTCCCACATTAAATTCTAGAGTATCCTTTGGAAATGATTTCTATCTGGTTTTTCAACAGTGACTGCATTCTTAAAAACTATTATTATGGTTGATAGAGATGTTGCAGTGCTCCTTTGCATGTCTCTGCAGTTTTATTAATCCTGAAAAATTAAACATGGCATAAAATTAAGGTATTAGGTACTTGATAATGAATATTAAAGAGGGAAAGAATACTCTATTATTTCTCTTAATTTTCTCCACTATCTAGAACATTACCAAGAAATAATAATGTAGACAATTGTGGTGACTGCCCATAATTACATTGTAGACTTAATAAAATATAATAAAGCTTTCACTTTTTAAATTAACAACTTTCTTTTACAGGGGAACTTGTAGCCTTTGCTGCATTATTGCAGTTAGGTTTTATGATTAATTGATTTAAAATGAATGAACCTGATTCCATAATTGATTATTTTCTGCTGTGTTATCTTACTCTTCATTTACAGTATTTCTGTTAATTAGAGATTTGTCTTGTTTTCAGAGCTTTCAAGCAGAAATTAAGTCTCTGTCTCTTGGTAGGTTGGCAATTACAAGAGGACAGTAAAACGAATTGATGATGGCCACAGACTTTGCAATGATCTCATGAATTGTATTCATGAACGGGCACGGATAGAGAAGGTCTATGCTCAGCAGCTCACAGAATGGGCTAAAAGGTGGAAGCAACTTGTGGAGAAAGGTAATGCTTAGTTTGAACTCTGACAACTTTCTCAAATGGAATAAAAAATGTTTCTGTATATCTTTGTTTTGGTAAGTACAAGGTAGAAATACTGTACGTTTTAGCCTATAATGGAGCTTTTGCAAGAGGCTCAGTAATGTGACAAATGACCAAGCTTTTTTTGATAAAAACCCAACCAAGCAAAGCCCTGCTCTTTTGCAAGTTCCCTTGCTTCTTGCTGAAGCAGATGAATCTTGCCTCCAGTACCGAGTTATGTTGTAGAGAACTGTCTGTTTTGAGATAATTACCAGTACAGTTTGAAAAGGGATTCTGAATAACAAGGGGGCAGTGACTGTGGGGGAAAGACTGGTAATTAAAGACCTAGGCATTGCTCTAAGGGAAGGCTAAGCTGGTGCTATTTAATATATTCTGCAATAGTTTGTTCTTCCATGGTTATTCACCCTTCAAAAAGTATGTTGAGAAGCTGAAGGCAGTTCAAAGGGGAGCTCATATGTGGAATACTGAGAATTGTGATACAGGGGTAAGGACTCCACACTAAATGAATATTATTTTTTCTGGCTTAAAAATTTGTAATACTCTAAATTTCTATGAAAAGAAATTGTTTCCTTTTCTAGGTTTGCATCAACATTGCTCTTTACAAGTGAATATAAGTCAATAGTTTCAGGTAGTTTCTTGGGAATATAAGTTCCATGTGGGTGATGGTTACTGAGAATGACACTTTTTGTTGTGTTTAGGCCCACAGTATGGAACAGTAGAAAGGGCTTGGTGTGCTTTTATGTCAGAAGCTGAAAAAGTGAGTGAACTACATCTAGAAGTAAAAGGTTCACTGATGAATGAAGATTTTGAAAAAATCAAGAACTGGCAGAAGGAAGCCTTTCATAAGCAAATGATGGGAGGATTTAAGGAAACCAAAGAAGCAGAAGATGGATTTAGGAAAGCTCAGAAACCCTGGGCAAAAAAGCTGAAAGAGGTACAGCAGTAGATTATGTATTAGATATCCTGTGTTATAATATACTAATGTTTCAAATCTCTATAAGGGAGTAAACTCCCTATTCTTTCTGCTGGACCCTCCTTTCTCTTAAAGATCTCTTGCTTTCTGTCCTCTTCTGAAAATAAATATTTTTCTCTTGGTCTCTCCTAATCTTGGTGAGTTCAGTGAAAATCTGGAAAAAGTGAAATTTAAGCTATCATTTTAACAGTATCTTATTTCATGCAATTGAAAGCTCCAAATTGCTCAAATAAATGAGGGAAAATGTGTTTGTGGGTTTTCCCTCTCTCATATGTCATATAACATTGTCCTTAAATAACAGGTTGGTAGAAGAAGGGGGAGCAGGTGAACATGGGCATGAGTGAGAAGTGTTTAGCTGGGGACTTTCTGTAAACCTTTTGTTGAGTCTGTTCAACACTTCTCTAAGCTGTATGAGTGACATTTCTTGTATGGTGAAAGAATGCTCCAATAATTCCATTACATTGATTCTTATGTGTTGTTCATTCTTTGGCCTAAATGAAAACAATTTCCCCCTCTCCCCTAAAAAAGAAAAATCATCCTGAAAACAAAACCTGACTGTTTCTTCATTGCCACATGATTTTATGGCTTTTATGGTTGCTGTAGACTGTTCTAGATGCAAAGACTCAAATCTCTTTTGTAGGTGGAAGCTGCAAAGAAAGCTTACCATGCTGCCTGCAAGGAGGAGAAACTGGCTATATCCAGAGAAACAAACAGCAAAGCTGATCCAGCACTGAATCCTGAACAACTCAAGAAATTACAAGACAAAGTGGAGAGAAGCAAACAAGATGTACTAAAGGTATACTGAATGTTTTTTGACCTATAGCTTGTGCATATTTAAGCTCTTTTTTCCTTCTGAATGTGCTGTGAACACCAGTTCACATAGCTCTCTATCAGTTAGTTCTGTACCAAAGTTTAGTTTTCTCCCAAGAATGCCAAATTTTTCTTCTCTGAAGATGAGTAATGTATGGCTTCTATTTCATTTAAGTACTTTCAGCAGGGAGCTAAGCACAATAAGCCAGCAAACTTCTAGGGCAGCATTCTACTTATTTATTAGTGAGGGCTGAGCTATTTCACTTGAGAATCTGAGAGACAGATGCCTAAAACTTGCTGACAACCAAGTATGTCGTCATTCTTGACTGCAGAATGCATTTTTAAAAAAATGAAGCTGATAGAATCCACTTAAATAAATGCTGTTGTGTTGCACAGTTTGCTTTATCTCTTTAGTGGGCTGCTACTGAGAGGTTTTTAATGTGTGATTCCTCAAGGATGTCTTTTTCCTTTGAGAATGCTGTTCTGGGATCTGGAATGTTAAGTTCCATCATTTGGGATCTTCTAATTCCTGCCTGTGGACTACTTCTGTAAATTAGTGCAGAGTCTGAGGTGGTATCTGTTAGCTGAGCTCACAGTGTATGCCATTTATGTTCACAGGGATGTACACAATGTTTGGGGTTTGGCCATAACTCACAGTGCACTATGTAAATTACTGAAGAAGAAAAGACAGCACTTTAAAAGATCTCCAAATACTTTCAGTAACTTGAAAGAATTCCTGCTCTGATTTACTCTGTAACTCCTTTGGTTTTTATCTTTAGAGTTACATTAACATTTGTCACGACTTCTGTTAAAAAGCCAGAGAAAAGGCCTGGAGGTCTCTTGTAACTGTTTCTGCAGTTTAGATAAGTCTCATTGTGCCCTAAGGTGGGTACAGTGGTCATGAAAAGAGATTGGAGCTTGGCAACTTCTGCTCTAAACCTCAGCCATTACTGCATTGATAGGCTTGTGTTGCAGGGCAGTACTAAAATATACTGCTAACAGTTTGGTTTTGTACCCCCAGACAAAAGAAAAGTATGAAAAATCACTGAAAGAATTAGATAATGCTACTCCTCAGTATATGGAGAACATGGAGCAGGTGTTTGAGCAGTGCCAGCAGTTTGAGGAAAAGCGGCTGCGTTTCTTCCGGGAAGTGTTACTGGAGGTGCAGAAACACCTTGACTTGTCCAACGTTGCAAGGTAAAACTGTAAGACTTCAAAATTAATACTTAATGTACTTTACTTTAGAAAGTAATAAATGCTTCAAGTAGATCAGAGTTCAGAGTTCTGATTTCTTTCTACTGTGTTGCTTCAGTTTGAAAGTGTAAGTGAAAGAGATTAATTCTTTGTTTTGTCTAAAATGAGATTAGCACCTGTCTCTAACATTTGCCAGAACCAACAAACCTTCATTCTTTTGGTATGTTATAATCAAATATGTTCCAATTAGAAAGGATTCAGTGCTTAGAATCAAAAAAATGCTGGATCAAAGATTGGGAAAATAAGCTTTTGGTGTATTATGTGTCTTGCATGTTTATTGGGGAACAAACTAGAATTTATTACTGTAGGACAGCATGAAATCTATAGTCAATACATTTATTGTTAAAATATTAAAGCTCAGTAATGAAATTACCTTGATCTGGGGATGAATTTAAGATCCTTAAGTTAACTACTTCTGAACTCTTGTCCACCCTCATTTCAAAGTCTGCTCTTTATATTGTCATATGTATCAAGCATGTCTTGTACTTTGTTCTTTCTGCCCAAGCCCTCACTGTATTCCAAGAAAGCTAAACTTTTGCTCTGGAGCTCCAGACACAAGAATACTTGCAGTGAGTGCTGTAACCATGGTGGTATTTTACATCCCTTCTAACAGCAGAGGTCCCATGCACTCTGCTTAGCACTTCAAGTGCAAGGAGAAAAGGAAGAGCTGAATTTGGTTTTAACCTGAGCAGTGTCCCAAACTGGCTTGCTGTCCTGTCACACAAATGTTAATGCTGGCATGAGGAAAGGGGGTGGCACAGAGGCAAGAACAAAAACGCAGCAAGCAATAGGTAAGGGCAAACCCACTTATTTTGGCATCATTACCATTTTGGATGGCTTCAAAGTTCTTATGGAGCTACTGTGGGAGATAGGTTCTTTTTACTCTCACAGTAGATAGATGGTAGAATTGCTGCCCATTTGATTCAGTTTCATCAGGTTAAATGAAACTACAAATCAGAAATAAATGAGAAATAGTTGACCAAATGGACAAGGTTGGGGGAAGACCACTAAAAATTATCAAGTGGAGAGGCAATGATTTCCTTTTAAGATACTTAGAATTCCAGGAGTGGTCATAATAACATCAAACAAAGAACAGAACTATTAGGATGAAACTAGAGAAAAAGCAGCTGTAACTGTTATCTGTTTCCTTATCTTTGTGTCTTTTAGTACAGAGATAAAAGATGTAGAATTAGGCATGAAAAGAAAGTTTGTTTTTTAGCTGTAATGATGCTAAAGAGCACAGTCCAGAAAATAGCCTGCCACGTTTTCTAGAGATGTAGAGCTAAAGTTTATTGTTGATTTAACTGCTGGCTGGTAATGATGTATTCCCTTTCTCAAAATACATGCCTCTCGATTGCTTAAATACATTGAAATGACTGCTGATGTAGGAAAAAACCCATACTGTGTATACATTAAAGCAGTCAAGTATTGCATAGAAATTGAGAAATGTGGAAGTGTATTTTGAGAAAGTTTGACTCCTTGACAGTGTAGGACTAATGAATTCAAATTCTAAATGTTGTGATTTGGTCTGGAAGGATTTTCACAAATACTCTACCTTGAGTATAATAGCAGCTTAACTATATATAAAATAATATAATAGCAGTTCTGTGTCTCTTATTTTAAGCCTTGTGACTGTTGTGTGGAGATTTTTTTAAACTCTGAGTTCCATATTGCACCATATTGGTGGTTTGATATAAATGCATTGTTATGCACATTACCATGTGCATGGTCTGGGATCAGAGCTGTATCTGCAACATGACTTCTGTTAATGAAAAACAACTAGAGTGAGAGATAAGAAAAAGTAGTAAGGTTCTTTTTCACAGTGTTTGATACAAATAGTACAGTTAGTAAAATCAGATAGTACCCAAACCAGTAAAAGCACTTAGCAGATATTATACCTGCATTGGAAAGTGTTTAACCCATTTACTTCTGCTTCGAGTTTGGGGGTTTTATTTTTATTATTGCTTACAATCCTCACTGCATTAAAACAGAATTTTTCACAGAGTCCTGCGGACGTAGCACAAAACCAGTTTCTTCTGCCTTGTAGATAAGCTTTGAAATTCAAGAAGCTTCCAAGACTGCAGTTCAGTTGTTTAAATACAGTCCTATGTGTATATATATTTTAATGACAGCCAGTTAAATTACACAAGAGACGTAGTTTTAAAATCTGGTAAACAAGGATTTTATGGTGAGGTGAACTTTGAGCAAGTTTACTTGTTGGACTGCTCTTCCCTTTTTACAGGCAGTTAACAGGTCTGTCAGTTTTTAAAAGTCTATCTTGCTATAGGTTTTTTCAGTACTATTGAGAACTTTAAAATATTTTTTTTTAAAAAAAACTGCTTAGGGATTTTCCATGATCCTAAATGTGATACTAAATTAGAAGACAAATTTGTTTTGCAGTTACAAAAATATCTACCGTGAGCTGGAACAGAATATCAAAACAGCAGATGCTGTTGAAGACTTGCGGTGGTTCAGAGCTAATCAAGGTCCAGGGATGTCAATGAATTGGCCTCAGTTTGAGGTAAGGTCACAGTACTTAAACCACAGAATTGTTTTGTCTAGTTTTTTCTTCTTTGCTTTTTGTAATAGTTCTTTCTGGTGTGATTCCTAACTTGAAGCTTCCAACACTGAATCTTTTTGTTTTGCAAGTCATAGTAGTTTTCTTATCTCAGTTTTCATTGGGCACTTCTCATCCCACAGTTTTTGGAGGTGATTATGTTGAGCACTTATTTAAAGAGAAAATGGGTAAACCAGAAAACTGCAGTGACTTTTTCTAAGCTGAAGTCATTACTGAAGTTGTTGAGCATTGTTTGGTTGATAAATCTCTGACACCTGCATATGTTATCCTTTATGTTTTACTTCTCCCCTTTGGTGGGAGACTTCAGACTTCAATTTTAATTTCCTTGCTGTTAGCAAGTAATTGTAGTGTATGCAGCAAAGACTCTGAAAAAGTCTGAACTTTTTAAATAGTTCAAAATTTTAAATTTGGTCTTTAAAATTCAATACTGCTCTAATTAAAAAAAAAAATTCCACCTTTACCCAGTTAGTCATTTTATTGCTGGAATGTCATTTTCAAAAGGAAGGAATTTTTCTAAGTAGTGCTCTGTTACCATAGCCTACAAGAAATACATACAAAAATGTGTCAGTGCAGATCATACTACTCCTGTATGATAGCTGGAAGTGGAATGAGTTGGACCAGAATCATGGGTTTAGTTGAAATAAGTTCTAGAGATTAAATTAATGGAGTGGAAGCATAAACTCTGGAGTGCTTCACTGGTCCCTTATTAACCATAAAGGAAAATAGCATATTTTGTTTTGTTTATATATTTTGTTTATATATTTTGTTTTTAAAATACTGAGTAACTTCAGATTAGAGGTTTGAGGAAGAAAATTCATAATAGTACTGTAGAATTTCTTTGCCTGAAACACTGAGGTGCAGTTAGTTCTGTGTGGGGAAATTACTATCCGTTTTCTTAAACATCATAATTAACAAATTAAATGCTCCAGTTACTGTCTTCCTAATCAAGTTTTTTCTCGTTTACATGCTACAAGGATGACGTAAGTAAAAAAGTCATGATCAAATGACTGTGAAATTGCATTGTAAACTGCAAATATGCATAGGTCAGTGGTCTCTTAACTGTGGTAACTCAGAAATCCAATTTGTATTTTATAAAGTTAAAATGATGAGGTATTTGAAGAACTGCAGAAAGCACTGGACTGACTCTGCTACATAGGAGTAATAACAACTCTGAAAACTTCCATTTCATGATAAAAATACTTTCTCAAATGCCATCTCTTGTATAGCAAACTCTCTCCTTTATTTTTTTACCTTTTTTTTTTTACCTTTAAGACTTCTGAGAGGAAACATGTCTCAGCATAGGATATTTGCTTGCATCCAGTTTGTTTTCTGTTGGTTCCTGCTTTGTATCTGTATAGTGTATATAGTATAACAGGATATCAAAGCTTAGCTTTGACTTGATGCAGGAGCTATGTTTAGGTCTCACCATGCCTGTCCCATCTGTTCAAAACATCAAGAAGGGTCTAGAAATGGCATCATTAGTCTTGTCAATACTTGTGTTGATTTGAGCTTAAACTCCTATAGATGGCTTTTTAGATCAATGAATTTCACTGAATCCAGAGTGAAATACCTTAAGGGCTTAAATCTTAGGCACAGATTTAAATTAGCTTCTTCTTTGTAAGTCATCTAAGAGTGCTTCTTGAGAAGTAAGCCCTGTCTTACAATACCTTTTTTAATTGAATGTTAGAGTTACCTTTTAAAGCCAGATATCTTGGCATTATTTGAAACTCTGAGCCCTCACACTACATCTTTTAAATATCTGTACTGGCCAGCTGTTTTGATTTCTCCAGTTGTCTGCCAGATGCCTGGTATTTTAAGTCTTTTCAAGGGGTTCAGAATACTAAAGGGATTTTGTGGGTAGCACAGACACCTGTTTGCATTGCTGGAGTAGGAACTAGATGAGAATTGTAAATGAAATGTTTGGAGTGACTTGTCATTATTAATTACTGATGGTCTTGTATATATAGATGTATGTTCCATAACTCAGTCTGAAAATCAAATGTGCTAGTTACTTGTTCAGTTGAATTTCTCAGTCACGTTTTGCATTCATTGGTAGGAGTGGTCTGCAGACCTGAATCGCACTCTCAGTAGAAGAGAAAAAAAGAAGGCTTCTGATGGAGTGACTCTGACTGGCATTAATCAGACGGGAGACCAAGTTTCACAACCTAACAAACATAGCAGGTAGCTTTTTTATGCCTAAAAACACTAATTGGAAAGGATTGTTGCCTTCAAATGCACTAAGCTCTACAGGATCAAAAAGTCACTGTCCACTCAAATGATAATTATCTGCAAGCAATTTTAGTGATGTCTCTGCACTTCACAAATTAATTTGGGAATTATTCTTCATTTTATAGCTCTCTTTTCCATTGGGAGCTGAAAGAAACCAAGCTTCATGAGAAACTGAACTTCTGTGCTTGATCTGGTGGTCTCTTCCTACCTTCCTATCTCTAGAAATGACAATAATACTTCGAGATCTTAGTTTGCAAAACATTTAGTCACATCAGAATTCTGGATGTGATTAATACAAAACTGTTAACATCAACTGCTTTAAAAAGGAATGAAGCTGGCCAGAAAAATTGCACTGCCTTTTATTGCAGGCAGTAGGAAAAAAGAAATTGTGGTCCACAAAGGATATTCTAATTATGGAGGAATGCTCTGTATGTGAGACTTGCCAAACTTTCTTGAGTCTTATGCTGCATTTGATAGATGTTTTGGTTTTGTTTCATTGTTTATTTAAATTTTTTTGGCTGAAGGAGGGGTCTGCTAAGAAACTGCTTAGTGAGACACCAGTGACAGTGTTCTCTTATACAGATAGGGTCACCATAATGCTTTTTCTTTTCCAAATTACCAGTCTTAGTGTCCAGAGTAACACAGTGCAGTCAGTACAATCAAGTTACAATCCCTTTGAAGATGAAGAAGATACTGGGAGTACTGTCAGTGAAAAGGAGGACAATAAGATCAAAAAGTTGGTGAAATGTTGTTTTTTAATTGTTTTCACATTTGCACTTTCTCTATCCAGGGTTTTCTATTTTCGGTTTCTATAACACTACGCTGGTCAGTGCATGAAGTGTTTTTAAGCAGTTGTGTAAGCAACACTGTAACCTAATTTGTCTTCCCTAACAGATGCCATATCTGTTGCTTCATCTTTGGTTTCAAACTACTGTGGTTATTGGCAGTTGCTAACAGAACTGCTGTTGCCTTTTTTCCTTCTTCCCCAGTCCTATAAAACGTTAAAACTAATGTGTTTTTCTAGTGAAACTGTTTCTGGAGCTTTACTGCTCTGTGTCTTCTCACTGAATAAATCTGCTTTTAAGATGCTTTCTTTTTTTGTTTAGGACCTTCTTGAGCAGCTGCCTGTTGCTTCAGTGTACACTCTAGGGATATTCCACTCTCTTGACTGGCATGTGCATGCTGAACAGTGAACTTCCCTTTAAATGATCAAGTTGTTGCAGTATAATGAAGTTTTTTCATTGGTGGATTGCAATATAGAAAAAGTGTTGGAAGCTGTTGTAGAGGTGCATAGTGGTTTGGGAGGAAAGTTCTGCAAAGCAATTTAAATGTCTTACCTAAACCAGATAATCCCTGTCATTGACTATGGCATTCCTTTTACCTTTCCAGAGTAAAAAATCCCATAGATTATGTTGGGCTTTTTGATAGAGAAGTCCTTTGAGTTTGTTGGGAGATTGACATGTGTTGGTTTTGCCTTTTTCTAACTTTTTAAATGCTTTGCAAGAATATTTTTATTTTTTAATGAGGTGTTGTCAGTTAAAGATAGATGAGAAGATACCAGAAAGAAAGTTTCAAAGCTGGGCCTTAGAGTGGAGTTTAAGCATATTTAGGGGTATCTTAGTGGTATTTCTAGTTTCCTGTTTTAAAAGTAGAAAATAATAATTTCAAAATTGATTTTCAGTGTTAGCAGCTATGAGAAAAACCAAAGCTATCCTACAGATTGGTCTGATGAAGAGTCCAACAACCCCTTCTCCTCCACTGATGCAAATGGAGACACCAATCCCTTTGATGAAGACACCCCTCCTGCCATGGAGGTGAGAGTACGTGCACTCTATGACTATGAGGGCCAGGAGCAAGATGAGCTCAGCTTTAAGGCTGGTAAGTTTGAAATGTTCACTTTAAAATATTTATCAAAAAGGAGAAAGGCTGGGGATTTTTTTTCTCTCTTCACCTTTTATTTTCTGAAGTCACCTGTTTCTCTGGATGTACAATTCCACATACTGGATCCTGTCTAACCATCATCTCTCCTAATAGTGCTTTTTGGTATCCCCTGTTTGGCAGCACTTACTCCTAAGTTCTTTGAAATGTGTTGGGTTGCCTCTGAGATACTCCTTTCTTACCATCTTAAGTGAAACAGCATGACCTGCAGAACTGAAAATCCTCTCTCCCTTTTCTTCCTTGGTGACAGTAACAGCTGCTTCTTCTAGCTGTCTGGAAATGCCAACCCTACAGAGTAGTTTTTTAAAGGAAAATACTACAGCAGCTGTTCTTGAAACTGTATTAAATCAGCTGATACCGTCTCTGTTTAAATGGAAAGCATCTGATTTTTGGCATCCAACTTTCTGCACTGCTAACTTTTTAAGGTTGAAAATTTAGCCATGGACAGATACTTTTTTTAACTGTCTCTTTTCACCCCTCTTCAATGTATGTTAAGCACAGGAATTGTCTTTACCTGTTTTTTTTTAGTCTTGTGTTATATTAGGGTACACTTAGTACACCTCTTCCTTCTTAAGGTGTTGTATCTCCCTTGAGCCCTAACCCCTTTTTTCCCTCACTGTTACAGGAGTTGAGAGAACAGAATAGATGCAGCTGATGGGGGAGACCCATCACACACTCTTTCCACACACAGGAAGGTGACATGAGGGTGTGATGGCTGCACACCACAGGTGCTGCTGAAATCTACCCCCTGTTCTTGACTTTCAAGCCAATTTTCAGTTGTCTTGCCCAGAATTGCAGGAGACATTTTCCAATCAGGAATTCCTGGTTGGAAAAAAGAACAAGATTGCAGGAATAGTTTAGCAAAAGCAAACAGAACTTCACTTTGTGCAAATGGGATAGACACTCTTCGAGTTTGTCTCTTTTCCTGTTTGCTTGTCATTTACTCACATCTCCTGTAATAACCAGATTAATTGTAATAGAAGAATAGGATTGAAGTGTTGAAAAGAAACTCAGGAAAGCTTTTGTCTGCCTCCCTTTCAGCTAGGGTTAGTTAGGGTTAGTGCTATTTCTATACCACCTGCTGTGGTTCTTAGGTGGATGTTAAGGCTAAAAGTTAGGAAACCAGTCCATGTTGCAGCTAATCAGGGAGCTGCAGGATGTCTGTTCTGCTGATGAAGGGGGGTGCTCAGAACAGTGTGTCCCCAGGTCATCTCATAAATGCAGTTTGTGATTCCTGAACCAAAACACCCCCCAGTTCAGGTGGTGGTGCTCTGCTTTTTTTTCTCTTTTGTTAGTGAAACCACAGAACATCTGACTTTTCTTCTTTGTAGACAAGTACTGTAGGCTTCCAGAGTGGAGGAATGGGTTATTTGTCCATGAACTTTGCTGAATTGTGCCCCGACAGAAGTACAGCAGTACAAAACATCTGGTACTCTCTGTGGAACGCACACAAGCCAAAAGTTACTTTTCATTCTATAGACTTTAACTGCTCCCTTTTTCTCAGCAGGGGATAAAAGCGTGCTAATCCTCTTGAAATATACCTCTGGTACTTGTGAAGCAGCAAGGGTTTACAGTAATGAGTCTTTCCTTGGCAAAACTATGCAGTGTTTATATACACAGATGTAATGGTTAAATACAAAGTTAGGAGTTCTGTGCTGGAGTACCAGCTGTGTCACTTGCATTAAACCATAAAGTGGCTCTCAGTGTGTGAGGTCTGTGGAAATAAAGTAGAGGAGGTTTGAACTGTGAGATATATGCAGACTTCAAAAAGAGTTCAGTACTTTGAAGGAAGAGCATTAATGACTGTTACAACATCAAACTATGGCATTGATACAATTGTAGGAAAGGGATGATGTGCTAGACCATGAATCCCCTTAGAGATGCTGAATTAATAGGTTGGCTACTTAGTTATTAGGCAGAAGTGTTCGTGTGACTAGCTTTACATTGAACATACAGAATACTAAGGAAAAGAACTCACTAGGTCAGTTGGGAACCCATTTAAAATGTACTCAATCCTGTATTCCTCTTCAGATATTCCCTAGGCTCCTAAGCAACTGTCAACAGAGGATTAATGCATTTTAAGGATTTGTTCAAATGTACATGGATATTCTCAGATGGGATTTCCTTGGGTATTCAAAGAATTTACCTACAAAATGCTTTTAAATACATGTTACAGAATATATGCACTGCACAGTGTCCATTAAATGTACTTTCATATATTAAACTCTTTTTTTTAGTGGAATACCTTTACATCTGGTGCGTTTTGGTTTTGTTTTTTTTCCTCTCTTGGCAGACAGCTGTGGGAGGCTTCCAAAGAGCAAGAATAACTTTATTCATATCTTATGAGAGGTTTTATAAGCATGTAAGAGGATGGGACATAATTATTTACAGTATGTCTGTCTCGCCCTCCTGTGGCCCTCCATGGCTGAGAATAGTGCCAGTAAAGGTTGTCCCTGCAATGTTGTCAGAGTATGTTATTGTGTGTTCTGGTTTTATCATCACAGTGGTTTCATTGTAACAGCTGTGCAGATGACACTTAAAAGTGTTAACATTTTCTAAGACCTCCAGGATCACCGAGTTTCCAAGCCCAAGCTTTGATACAAATGCATTTGTTAGGGCATACCAGCATTGAAATGTGAATTTGTGGTAGTCTTTGTTTCTACTCTTCGTTAACACACACTTCATGGGAGGTTTGAAATTGTACACTCCCATTCTGCAGCACTAGAAAAAGTGGAAAAGTTGTAACATGTCTCCATACACCAAGTAGAGTCTGAAGTGCCAAACATTTATTCATAATGGTTATTTATTAGTTTTTTGATAAAAACTAGAAGAGATGAAGCTTTAACCTTTTTGTCTAAGAGAAAAGCTATAAAGATAAGTATCTTGAGAAGATTTAATATGAAGCTTGTCCATTTCTACCAAAGAATTTATAATCCTTAGGCTAGTTTATATTCTCCTAAATTACACCAAGATTCTCTACTATTTGGGGCTGTAATAAGTGATTAATATCTTCATCATCTATTTCCTGTTGCTAAGATAAAACACACATCAGTTTTATCTAGGGAAAACATTTGACACAGATTAGTTGCACAGGATGAAATAATTGTTACTCAATGTGGCCTTTTTTACCTGGCTGAGGTGGAGCTTCCTTTGTTCCTATGGAGTTTCTTGGAGTCTGCAGGCTCTCAAAAGTCAAAGTATTCCCTGAGGAGGTGAAATGTCACATGTGCATTGCAGTCAAAATGGAAGTTATCTTATAGTTGATAATGTCTGAATGGATGGTCTGGAAGTTAGCAAGCAAATAATTCTGAGTTACTTAATCTTTGTAGCATTTTCTTCCATGTTTCCCTTAAAACCTTAAGACAATAAACCTAATGAAACATTTATTTGACTTGCACTAAGCTGGGGAAAATGTTCCTTCTTTTCTTCAGGGGATGAGTTAACCAAAATGGAGAATGAGGATGAGCAGGGCTGGTGCAAAGGACGCCTGGACAATGGACAAGTTGGTTTATACCCAGCAAACTATGTGGAGCCAATCCAGTGACAAAGGACAAAATAAACACAGAAGTGTCACAAGAGCTCTGTAGGCCTGTACAGTGTATTTAGGTGAAGTGAGAGGAAACTGAATGGATGTATAGAGTGTATATATTTTAATGAAAAGGTGAGAGCTTGATACTGAAATAAGGCTGAATGAAAGACAAAGCTTGACATTGTTTTCACAACTTGTGCACAATGCAAAGGAAAGGAGTAAGGGTGAAAAAATATTATGATAGGAAAAATACTTTTTAAACTTTTTCTTCCCACATGGTCTGTTATTGTGGATCCTAAACATTTTTGCATTTTCTATGCTTATGCCTCATCCTATCCCAGGTATGTGGCTTATGCTCACTTTTGTTTAATCAGCTATTTTAAGTGACCTTCAGTAACTTGCAACTTGAATTTTAAAGATTATTATAGTTAATTTTTTATTTGTTCTTATCAATGTCTGAAAGATGCAGTATTTTTTTATTTAAATGCTATGTAGTTAAGCACCTTTTTGTATGCTTTATCAATTAATACTTAAATTATGACATAGATTTAGTTACCACTTGACTGAATGAAAGCTCTTTCCATGTTGTAGTAATCTTTCTGTGTTGTCAGCATGGCTTGAAGTTGTAAATGGAGTTGTAAAACAAAATACTGTATTTAATAAATATCTGTTACAGAAGGTTATTTGTAGCAGAGATATCTGCAGGTGTCATGGGTTGGGATTCTATTACAAATGTTCTTTATGGGGGTTGACACTTGGACTAAGAGTTTTCCATCTAGATCTTAAGTGGCATTCAAAAGAAATATAAATTATGCATAAGCTCCAGAAGAGTGGCTATTTCTAGCACATGTTTGCAGGGAAAGAAAAAATCTTCTTTTAACTGCTAATGATTTTTGGGTGATTTGAAATGTTCAATCTGTGAAGGCTGATTATCTTGAACAGAGAAGACTGTAAAATAGACTAAATGCTTTTATTAAGAGCCTATCTATGTTGTGTATATGTACATATAATTTGATATTCCAAAATATGAAGAGCATGGCTATTAGTTATCAAGCCTTTTGGTGTCAATAAGATTTAGACTATTTTAAGAGTTTAAATTATAGGTATATTTAAATCTGCTTTCCTGCCATATCCATTACTGTACCATAGACAAAGTATTCTGTGATTAGATTTTTCAGAAGTACAGTAAATACACTAATATACTCGAAATCAGTATTTGTGGATAAATTAATGAGTCGAAGTATAAACTAGCTTTAGTCCAAACATGGATTATTGTAGCAGAACACTGTAAAATCCACATTTGTTTGCAGTTACAACTTGGCCAGCTGTAATCGTGTCAAACATGCACTTGTGACATTGAAAACTGGGTTGTAAAACTACAGCAGATCTGTGTTAAAACTAAGTATCAGGTAAGTAGATATGCCATGTTAGGGAGCTACACTGTAATGAAGTTAACAAATCTTTTTCAAGGTAATTATAAAACACTGTTGGTAATCTTGGACTTTATCGTTTGCTTTTTGAGCTTATAGATCTATTTAGTCATCATTTTCAGTGAATCCAAATGTGCAAGCTTAGAAAGTGGATGTATGTATATGTCTGTCAACAAAAACTTACCAACATATTTGTTCATCCACAGGACAGTTACTAAAATTGTCAGGAATTACTGGTTTGGGTCTCTGTATTGTAAAATATTTTAGAACACAATAAAATCTGTTAATCTCTTAAATACACAGAATGCACCTTTTACTATTTCAATGTATGTCAAAGCACAAATCATCTGTGCATTTCATTGCAATTCACGGTGACAGAACCTGCATTGTGTAAAAGAGCCCCAAGCAGGAGTGTGACATGGGTGGCATTGTGCCATTAACAAAAAAGGGAGGTGCCATGCACAGGAATTCTTGGCAAAACATTCCAGCAAAGTCTTCATGGAAGAAGAGGAAACTGTCTTTTATGAGTATACAGAGTCCACTGAGATGCTGCTTTCTGTGGTGCTGTCAAGTCTCAGATAGCGTGGGTGAGCAATTAAGCTTTTTATTTCTTTTTAAATACAGTATCTGAATATTTTCTGCCTTGTTGACTGGCAGTGGTTAATGCAGTGCTGTTTGTGACAGCTGGCTGAAGGTTTTCTCTCATCTCCCCATCAACACCTGCTGAACAGCAGATCCCACAGGTTCATCCCTGGTTCAGCCAGGGTCTGCTTGGGGGCCTGTCACCAGTGGTGTCCCCCAGGATTAATGGTTCAATATATTCATCAGTGCCAGGGTGAAGGGCTCGGTGGTGACACAGAGCTGGGAGGAGCAGCCAATCCCCCTGGGGCTGCACAGCCCTTCCCAAGGACCTCAGCAGGGGGGAGGGAAGGGAAGGGCAGAGGAGCTGTCTGAAACCCAGAAAAGGAAATGCAGGGTCCTGCACCTGGGGGAGAATAACCCCAGGCACCAGGACAGGCTGGGGCTCACCTGCTGGAGAGCAGCTCTGAGGAGGAAGGGCCTGGGGGTCCTGGTGGGCACTGAGCTGTCCCTGAGGGCAAGGAGACCAGTCAGAACTCTGTAAGGCACTCTTGCAGGTGTTTCACACTTCTGTGATCCTAAGTAACTTATTAAATAATAAACTGACACCCTTCTCCTTAAGCTTTTAATAAATCTACAAGTCCAAACAGGAATCCCTCTGGGTTTATTACTGTAGTCAGTAACTGATTAAATGTCCTTTTATTTCGTAGCAGTTTACTTCAGCTTTTATGAGGGACATTAGCAAGAACTCTTTGAACATCCAAGTCACTTGTTACCTCAGCTAGATCAGCTTGACACATGAAATCTCCAAGCCTGCTAGGTAAAAAAACTTGCAATCAATTGTAAAGTACTGTGGTGATAGACACTTCTAGAATCTGTGTGCAGAAACCACTGAAATCTGACTGCCCTGGCAGAGATCAAACATGATGTGGCAGATGCAGGTGGGGTTTGCAGGGGGATGCTACATGCAGCTGCAGCTTTGCAAGTCCCTTGCTGGTGCAAACAGCAGCCTCACACAACTGAGTGCTGCTGCTTGTAAATCCAGTAAATAGCAAGAGTTTGGCTTTGCACTGGGCAACGGTGTGAGGATGTAACACTTCCAAAAGTGGAGAGCTCCATGAAACCTCACCTGTTTGCAGTGGTTATGCTTCATGGTGTTATCAGGACAAACACTGCATTAGCACTAAATAAAAAAGTTGCACTGGTTTCATCGACTGTTTTTAATGTAAATCTTAAACTTCATTTCCATGTGCTGGGAGAAACATTTGAATGCTTGGTCTTTCTCTTCCAGGGAAGGCTTTTTCTATATGAACTATTTATACTGCAGTGATACATCTGTGCCTGCTGTCCCTTTGAGGTTTCCATTTGCAGAGGGCTGGCCTGAATCCTGATGAACTGCAGTTGTCATGAGACAACATATTTACAGCATAGCTGTGAGCAGAGACAAACTTTGCTTCGTGTGAGTGAGCTTTCCAAAGGGCACCCAGCAGAATTTGTTCTTACCTAAGGGACCCTTAGGCACTGAAAAGCACTGAAGATGTAGCTGGCATGACCTGGGACTGTATCTATATTCCACCATTTCTCAGCAGCACCATGAGGAGAAACCAAGCAAGGAGGGAGGCTTGATAGTAACTGGTGAACAGCACTGATAGAATTTTACAGAACTTAAAGCTTTGAGTATTGGAAATGGCAGCAAATGTTTTAGAGCTTTGAGAAAGTAGGTGTCCATTGGAGCTGTAATACCACACAACTCCAGGCAGATGCAAGTGCCAATTTCTGGTTATCAAATCAGCCAAAGAACAGACTGTTCTCAGGAGATAACCCCAAATGGTTCTCCCTTGTATTTATATGCCCTGGCAGGGCTGTCTGGCCAGCTGCAGGACCCCAAGCCTTGCTGTGGCAGTTGGACAGGTGAGAGTAGGAGAAAGTTACTTTGCCTGTGCTTCATCAGCTTACAGAGCAGTCCTTGTGCCCAAAAAATGCCCAAAAACTGCAGGAAGAACCCTTCCATTTCCGAATGGCTGTGCAGAAAAGGGGGGATTAGATCAGTCAGGAAGGGCCTCCAAATGTCTTCAGTCCCATCTCCAGCTCAACACTGAACTTGGGACAGGTTACTGAGTGTTGCTGACAACCTCCCAGGAGAGTTTCCACAGCTGCTGAGGGCAAAGTGCTCCTATATCTGATTGTCCTCATCGTGAAACCATCTCCTCTTTGCATCAAATTGGAACTGTGCTCCAGGTTAGTGAGAATTCAGGGCCCTTGGCTTGTGATGGGCAAGCCAGCACCCCCCTCCATCACACTCTGGCAGTGAAGTGCTCTCATTTCCACGTGATTAGAGGGCTGCTCATGCAGGGCAGGCTGC
Organism: Urocynchramus pylzowi; assembly: GCA_013397555.1. Taxonomy (NCBI): domain Eukaryota; kingdom Metazoa; phylum Chordata; class Aves; order Passeriformes; family Fringillidae; genus Urocynchramus; species Urocynchramus pylzowi. The sequence continues at coordinate 6,614 of VZRH01003774.1, read as the reverse complement.
ACTTCCCAGGTTTGTTTCTGAGCATACACATATAACAGTGTTTCTCCATGTCTCTTTTGTCAGACCAGCTGGCATGGAAGCAATTCTTAAGGGGTTCCCTGTGCTGTGAGAATACAATATGTGTTCTGGCCATTCCTGGAAACCGCCAGCAAGATGTGATGCTGCCACACTGAGGTACAATTGGCAAAGTAGCACTTGTGGGCCACTTTCCCACCACTGCAGCTGCTCTCTCTCTGTGCCTTCCCTCTTTCTGCAATCCACTCAAATCACAAACTTGCTGAAGAATGAGAGACCCACCTCTATTCCCTAGAAAAATTCATCACTTTTCAGGGTTTATTCTGTTGACTTCCTTTATTTATACCAGCTTGCTTCTCCCCTGGGCCTGGACAATCACCATTAGGGGAAGAATCGGATATGGGGGGTATTTCCAAAATTTCTTGGACAAATTGCTTTTCATGCTCATGGCAAAGGAAATGACAGCACAACATATCATGGATAGTGGTACCAGGGAAGGAATCTGCGGGTCTTGGATAGATTTTGCCAAGATGAAATTCTGCTGAGGGTTTAGGACATAAACAGCGTTAGGCCAGGGGAGCCAGTGATGCTCACAGTGCTGGTCTGCTACTGGGTCTGAGTAAGAACCTGCATTGCTCACCAAATTGGAGAGCACTCAGTGTCTGATCCACAGCCACCCTTGAAGGTAAGTTGTCTGGTGTGGGAGTGTTTTGTGGTTTGGTTGTTTGGATTTACTTTGGGCTTTTTTTCTATTTACTCAGTGTGCAGAGCAGTCAGTGAATTTTAAGTACTGCCTTTTCCTTGCTGGAGATGGACCAGCTCATCCCTTCCTTCATGTTCTCCATTCTCTGTATTACCTGTCTTCCACAACCTAGAGGCTGCTCTGTGATGGCAGGACCTGCTGACCTCCTTCCAGTTCACAAACAGAGATGCTTTTATTCCATCTTGTCCAGAACTTACCTCCTGGTGATCAGCTGAGCTTGCAGTCTGCAGCAGGAATCTGCCACAGAGTGAACTGCAAAGTGTGGCTTAGGACAGAGTGCTGTGTGTTTCTGAGCACTGCCACAGGCTCACTCCCCTCTGGCTGCCTGCATGGAGACCTGTGGGCTGCCTGCACAACGTGGCTTTGAACAGCAGCAGCCTTTTGACATCCCAGCTTGGCACAGAGGTGCCACTTCCTGAGACAGGTCAGCAAAGACAGAGGAGCCAGCCCCCCTGTGGTGTTACTTGCCTGTGACTCCCAGAGATGCATTTTGGGGTCTTGGGATGCTGCAGTGGCAGCACCTTGTTTTTCTGACATCAAAAGTCCCAGCTAAATGCAAGATTCTACCACTCCTTTTTTTTTTTTCTTTTGTTGGTTTTTTTTGGTGTTTTTTTTTTTTTATTTTTTTTTTTTTTTCGGTTGGTTGGTCTTGGTTTTGGTTTTTTGTTAATTTTTTTAAAATCCTTGCCAGGGTAACTAGTGCCTGACTCCTGTGGATAAGCCAGGAGCTGCAGGGTCAGGGCACACCTTGGGACACTCAGGGTTGCCATGCTGAGTGTCCAGTGTGGGGCCAGCACTCGGCACATGCTCCAGCGGAGATCCCTGTCCCTGTGCTAGGGACTGTCCCTGTGCCCCTCTGTGGCTGCCCTGAGCAGCGTGGCCAGGACTGGCAGTGACAGGTGCCACCACCCCTAACAACTTCCCCAGAAACCAGTAAGAACTGGGGCTTGTGAGCTGCTGGGGGAGAGCAGGAATCTGCTGTTTTAAGGCACAGAAGGTGGTGCAGAGTGGAAGCTGGGGGGCAAAGCTTTGGAACTGATTGTTTAGACAGCTGGAGGGGAGGGGAACCCAAAACTTATGCTTGCAATGGGGTAGAAGGTGTAGCAAGGAAAGGGCCTATCACAAAGATATTTTGCAAGCTCCTGAAATTCAGGGGCACTGAAGAGACCAGGTAGTTCTGTAAGGCCATTGTGATGCTTTTTCTCTATTGGTATCAGAAGAGAATTAGAAAGTACCTCCCACACCTGGTGAGGGTGGAAAGCCTGAGGATGGAGTGCCTCAGACAGCTCCCCTGTACTGACCTCACCCCCATGCAAGACTCCAAGGTGGATTGGTACCTGTGGTTGCTCAAGCAGATCTGTCTCTCCTTGCAGTGACAGCAGGTGCCACGCAGGAATTTAGTGCTGATATCAGCACAGCCACATCAGCACACTGTGTGCTGCCACACTCAGGGGGGCAGTGGCACAGGACCAGTCAGGCACTCCACTGCACTGTGGGAAGCCTTGTTGGCTTGCAAAGACAGAGAGGAAGAGGAGTCAGAAACATCAGCAGCTTTGATCTCACAACTCTCCCATCAATTAATTAATTCTGTATTACCCATGTTACAGACAATACAGCTCACATCACCAACTTCAAAGAATATTTCTTTTGACTTGCTAAGCATCTTTAAAGGTAAGACACATCTAAGTAAATATAATATACCATGTGCATTTAAGTTGATGGTAAGTTCCCTAAATGTCACTTTGAAGAACTGTAATTATCTTGCCTCAGTTACAGATTCCATCCAATTTTTGACATGGATTGTCTCTTTATTATTTTAAAATTTTAGAAAAGATACATTTGTAGTTACATACTGCAAGCTTAAGTGGTTATGTGGTATCTAAATTGCTGAATGAAATTATTCTGCTAATTGGATTTAGTACCAACTGTCCCCTCTCCCTGACATGTTAAAAAATTCCTTGCCTAACTTAATGATTGTTTTCATTCCTGAATCATGAGGTGAGCTTGTAACCTTTTTGATAGAGTTCATAATTTTTGATTGTTTATCTTTTGCATGTAGTAGGAAAAGCCTTGAGAGATTACTTGCCTCATAGTAATCTTGGAGAGCAGGTTATAATCCTGTCCTGCACAGTGCTAAGAGTGATCTGTGGCACTGCCACCCACCTTCCCTGAGAGCAGGCACTGCTCCAAGCTGTTGGCATCAGGCACAACTCTGCTTTAACTGTAGCTGAGCTTTTTGGACTCTGAGATGAGGTGGGAAAATTGGTCACAGGACCAGAACATGCTGGTATAATTCTGAAAATGCTTTCCACTAACTGAGAGTGCTTTGTTTTCAGCTGGGTTTGGGTTTGGTTTGTTTTTTCCTTTTCCTTTCCACCTCACCAGCCACATCCTTTAGAGCAGACAAACACTTAAGTGCTCATAAGGAAATGTGCTTTTTAAAATTGTCATTATTCACTAAAGCACATAAGAAAATGAAGCATTTACAATATTCAGATGCTAACAAGACATTTCCTGTGTGCACCTGAGCAGCAACAGCCAAGGCCCTGCTGCAGCATGGGAAGTCCAGGTTTGCTGCTCTCTACTTGAGAGAGGGCTTGGGAGCTGCTTCCTGGAGGATTGTGCCAGTGGGAAGCAGATGCCATCCTCCTCAGGGACAGCAAGATGAGGAAACACAGACCTGCTGGGCTCTCTCTTCCACCTTTCCTTTCCACCTCTGCTCCTTGCCCTCCTCATTCCACTTCCCAAGTCAGGAACGAGTCAATAAGGCCCTTGCACCTCATGGTGGGACCACAAATCCGAGTTTGCCCACAGAGAAGGCTTGGATGGCTCTGTTTGTACATAACAGACATAAATGTACATAAATGGAGATGGCTTTGATATTTCCCTGCAGCTGTCCAGGCACTTACACAACCTTAAGTGCAGGATTTGCCATTCAGCCACAGCCCTTGTTCCAGCACTGTCAGTTAACCTCAGGCACATCCAGTTCAAATGCAAACCTCGTAGCCCAGCCCCACAAGGATCTCCTGTAATCCACACCTTAGCCTGGAATTCACTTTTAACACTCCACCAGAGCCCTGCTGATCCCCAAACTTCAGAAAGCACCTGGCAAAACCCAGCAGAGAGCAAACAGAACCTGCTGACAGGAGACAAGACACTGCTGGTATTAAATACCTGTCTGGGTATGCCAGTGCCTTCCTGCTTTACACACTGCAATTTATGTTTTAAACGAGCACAATGCAAAGTGCAGGTCAGACATCACATGGGCAGCAGAAATTAGATTTTTACTGAGCCTGTGATGGGCACAGAACTGTGTGAGTGACAGTTGTCAGTGAATGGCTTAAAGAGCTGCCATGACTGAGAGTTTACTTGCCAGTCCAGAGCTTTTTGGTTGCACCAGTTACAGGGTTTTATCAGATGTCTCAGCCCTAAAAGAAAATCTGATTGATTTTATCCAAGTTTGAAGTTAGCTCAGCTCGAAGCAGGGAGTGGGACTTGCTGACTTTCCCATGCAAATTTTTCTGAGGCTCTCAAGTGAGTGATGGTTGTGAAAAGGAGAGGAAAAGGACCAACAGGTTATATTTAGTCTTTTAATGTATTTTAATTGCAGTAATGATATGGATTCTCTCTTTATTATATAATAATAACAATTGTGATCATTTTCCTTGCACTTTATAAAATTATGATCTATGCCATAGCTGGAGCATGACAATGATGTGGTAATCAGAGAGCATTTATGAGGTATCATTGAGGAGAACAAACCAGAGAGTTCTGCTCCCCAAGGCTTGGCTTTGTGTCAAAGTGCACAGGTTGGGCTTTGACCACCACACTGGCTCCAGGTCCCAGGATTATTTTCTCTGTAAAAGTCAATTTATTAATCCAAATGCTGCCCAGACATTACTGGGGACCAGTAGGTGCTCAGTTCCTTAGCCAGCTGGATTTTACACTCTTCCCTCTCTCCATCAGCTGTTGTGCAGCTTCTGGATCACCCCCAACAGTTACTGCTGAGGAGTTGACCTCCAGCAGCTCCTGTGTGATCCTGCCTGCGGACTGAGTGCTGTGCTTGCAACTCCTCTTTAGGGAATCTTCTTTGTGGGGTTAAATGGTGAAAATGTGAATTTGCTGGGCAGAAATGCTGGTGTTTCCTGTGTGCCCAAAGCCCCCAGGGAAACAGGCATGAGACAAGACAAAAAGGGCTCTCCAAGAAACCATTCCTTTGTGCATGGAAACAGAGCATGGCACCAGCTTGGGGAAGTCTCTGCAGTGAAAGGAGACCCCACCGGCTGTTTCCCAGTCACAGGTTTGATTTATTTTTTCCTTATTCCCTATCTTTTACTGCCATCTACCGGCTCTGACTGAATGGCTTCTTCGTTGGCCCCGGAATAAATACCTTTGATGTACTCTAAGAGCTACAACTTTTGACAAGGGACCCTCAGAGAGGGCTTTGGGGATGGATTAACTGAGAAACATAATTAACTGAGAAACATAACACTTGTGGAATGGTAAGCTCAGACCATAATTGGGAAGAAATAATGGATAAAGAAATGAGAAGACAATTCTGAAAAGTCAGCCCTTAAATATTGCATTTCAGCATTTTGAAAACAAGTAATTTTGTGTTTGTTTGTGTATTTATTTTGAAGGAAAGCTATTGTTTGGAAACAGCCCTCCAGAACCCTCCCAATGTTTCATTTTCAACAGGTCTATGTAAAAGGGGTCAAAATGCATCTTGAGGGTCAATTACATTTTTGTGGCCTTACCTGCAGTCAGGATTAGCAAAATGGCTCCAAGAGACACCTCAAAGCTCTCTCAGGGGAAGGAAAGCAACTGCTTGCTTGGAGAAGAGTATCCTGCAGTTTGTTTCTCCCCAAAAGTGCTGCCAGGGAATAACATCCTGCAGGTATTGGCTGTTTGGCTGTTTCATGGCTCCAGGAAACTGCAGGTAATATTATAGCTATCAGTGTCCTGGAAATGATCAGATGGGTATTGAGTCAGGCAAAGATCATTAATTCAAAAATCAATCATTGATCAAAATCTTTGATTTTGCTGTTGATATGAGAAGGATTTTTATCATGCTTGGGCCCTGACACATGTTCTCTTCTCTCCTCTTGCAGCTTCTGGGCAAACCCACCTGAATACAGCAATGCTCCTGCTCTCAGAACAGGAAAGGAGAGACAGCTCCAAGTCCAGCCCTTCCATGTTGCAGTGACACAGCCCAGTACTGAACCACTTAGCTGTCAGCAGGTCTCCTTCTGCCAGGGACAGAGGCCCTACCCTGACCTCCCATGGGTAGATAGCATGTGGGCCAGGATTGGTTTTTTATTCCAGTACATCCTTTCCCAAGCAAAGCACTGGAGCTGAGCATTGGATGACACCTGTGTGGAACAGATCCTTCCCCTCCTTTGTCCAAAGTCCAATGGCAAAGCATGGAATGACTCACAAGTGGGGCCTGGAATGAAAATGGTTCTGTTAAAATCAGGCAAAGAATGCAGTAAGAAAAAATGGGCATCCTTTTTGTGTATGAACAAAAGTAGGGGAAAAGAGTTGAAAAAGGGCACTTTTATTTGGTGCCACCTCTCATTTTTTATGGATAAAACCCTATAGTGAGCAATCAGAACAGAAGTGGGAAAGCCAGGAGCCTTTGCCTTTCACGGTGGACTTATTTTTCATTCTCTCTTCTCTTTCAGGACAGGACAAACCACTTAACTGATCCCATCTTTGCCAGGAGCTTTGGTGTTTGAGCAGCCAAACCAACAGGCTCCAGAACTGCTGGCCTGCACTGGAGGGCCCCAGGTGCTGCCCGTGGTGTGGGGTGAGTCCCCAGCTGTCCCCAGAGTGT
>VZRH01003773.1:533150-543629 GCA_013397555.1 Urocynchramus pylzowi | reverse complement strand
GTTAGGGCTAGGGTTAAGGTTAGATTTAGGGTTAGTTTTAGTGTTTGGGTTTGGCCATTAGGGTTAGGGTTATGGTTTGTATTTGCGTGGGGCATCAAAAAATGAATGTTGCATCCAATAACTGTAGAGTTGTATAATGTCCCATATGAGGCTGCTCCTGCGTGGGAATTTTCCATGGAGTCAGTATGGGATGGAGATTTTTGACTTTTGAAGAAAGAGATACAAAGATGCAGGAGTGGGAGGGAGGGAGAGAGGGACAGAGAGATAGAGGTATAGAATTCCCCTTAAAATTTGGTTTAAAGTGGGAAAATGATAAGTCCTGCCAAGTCCTACTAGGCTACTGCTGCTCAGGACAGGGCTGTCTCCACATTCAAACCATTGCACTTGCTTCCCCATACACTGCCATCAAAGTGTGCTTTTCCAACTGGCTGCATTCCATCTCCCAGTCTAGGAGTTACATATTTCTAGGAAAAAATCCAGCTGAAACTCATATGTAGTGTTAAAAATCATGAGCATATCACTATCAGCCTGTGTTGGTTGTGGCCAAAATCCATACAAAAAAAAATTCACAGCAAATGTCTTTGCAGTGCAGAGGGTGGGAGGTGAGATTTTGGAGGTGATCTAAGTACATGCCTCAGCAGGGATGATTTTCCTGCACGGGCTGACGTGGGTGCGTCATGTCTGATAGTCAAACAGGCTTGTTTGGAACAAGCTGAGCATCTCTGCACACCCTGTTTTATCACAAAAGCTTTGGCTCCTGAATGCATAAAAAATTTTCAAGTGGTACTTCTGGCCAGAAATGGAATATATTTAGAGACCAAGTTCATACTTAAATCACTGAGAATTAGATGACTGAATACCTTTGAAAATCTGGTCATGTGGCTTTCAAGTCACTGAAATGCCTCTGTAAGTCTCAGACGAAGGATTAATCTGATCTTGTCACCTACTGATAGAAACTAACAGGTACAGCTGGGAATGTATTTTCTTCACAATCTTTTTCAGGTACCTTGAAGGTTGGAGGCACTCAGTCTGTTAAACTCAGCTCCCACCTTGATCAAAATGAAGAGCTTGTATTTACATTGCCCCTTGAGAATGTAATTGTTGTTGTTTGTAAAGCAATAGGACCCCAGGAAATATCTGTTTCTAATACTGGGCAATATTTTCACTCTTCAAAGACCAGCATTTTATAATCTAGAATACTTTCTCCATCTCAAGTACCCAGTCTGTGGGCACAATTTCCAAGAGGCAAATTCTGCAGTTCAGGTCCCATCCAGGTTCCTCTGCTTGGGTGCCCAAAGAAGCAACTGTCCCAAACTGACCATAGTTAAATATAAAAAGAAAGTCTAATAAAATATTTTGGGACTAAGTGTAAGGGAGAGTGTTACCAGCCCTCCCTAGCACCTCACTTTTTCTAGAACCTCACTTCTTCCCCATCATATTTGTTCCTGGTCTTGTCTCCAGAGAGCATTGCTCTTCAGTGGCTGCCTTTCTTATGCCTAATGTACCATGCCACTTTTTCATGCTCAATTCAGAAATGAAGGAATTTATGGACCAAAAGACCTCACACAAAAAAAATCACAGAGGGAGGGAGGGAAGGAGGGAAGAGGGAGGGAGGGAAAGGAACCAGTCTGGCAAAGGGATGGATCAGAAGCAATAAAAGTACTTTTCCTTCTCCAGCATATAGGGAACTCATAGTTCCTAATGTGGAAGGACTGAAACTCGCTATGTAGTCCTGAACTTAATTTAAAATACAATCAACAACATACTTAAAAATAATGAACATCTGCCAAATGAGTAACCCATTAAAATATGCCCAAAATATATTATATAAGCAGACTTTAATGCAACTGCATGGTAAGAAAATATTTAGAGTCGCTAAGACTGTACATAGCACAAATCAAAATGATGTGTTATTAGAATTGTTTTGCCACCATCTTGTGGACATTAGGGTAACATCTGGCTTGCTCCTTATTTCAGTTTGTGGGTTCAATGTGTGTTGAAGAAAATGGTAAGAAAGTGACTGCTCTAATATTACACCAGTGTAATATAAGAACACCATACTGCAAAATTTCAGATCACTTCAAGTGTGCTTTAGGGCTCCTGCAGCTTTATTGTGCTGCCAAGCAAACTTTCCAATTTGCAGGTCAAAATTTCTCTCAAAGGGAGTATGCAGATTCTTATAAAAGTTGGCACAATAAAGAGGGAAGAGAAGTCAGATTGCTAATGTAAACATCTATGTCTTTTCAGAGAATGTCTTTGTTTCAGCCATCTGATTTCAAATGATTTCCTTAAGCCCTAATTTATTACTTCAAATTCAGAAACTGTGCCTAGCCTGAAGATGCTTAAGAAATATGCTCCCTCTCTCCATGGTCCAAGCAGTCTGATGCAAACTTTTCTGGGTAAACGTGAACCAGATGTTTCCCAGCCCTAATTTGTGAACTTCTGTCCCAGGTTTCTACGCCGAGGCAGTGCAAGAGAGCTGCGCAGCAGTTCAGGGCTGTCCGGGTAGGTGTCCTGCTCCAGACACCCTTCAGTGTTGCAGCCCTTTTCTTCTTGTGCTTGGCCACCAAAACACAAATCTCTCTAGGGCACTGAACAGCACCCAGCATAGCAAAATATATTTGTAGTGAACAAACACACCATACTGTGTGTTTCTAGGAGAGGTGCCAAGCCTGTGTGGGCTCACTATGCCAGTCCATCTGTGCCAGCTCTGCCCATGGAAACCACCTCACAGCCTGCTGCTGCAGTGATAGCCAAGGACATCGTACCTGAGAGGCTGTGACAGACAAATCTGGAGTCAGATTGTATTTCCCAACTATTAATAAAACTTCTCTTGAAATAAAATAGAGGATCTGGCGCCACTTTGTGTTATTCAAAACCAAGAATTCCCCCTCTCCCACAGTCTGCCAGAATTACAGACTCTTCTGCGACTTCTTAAAAATTTAGATGTTTTTGTCAAGTGAGTATCCTCCCCCTTCAAAATGCACCTAGGGAAGTTTAGTGTTCCAATTTAGCATTGCTATTTAGGAGAAGAGGGAAGGCTGATATTGACCCAGCACAACACCATGCATTGGAAGTATATTAGCAAGAGTTTCATCACTGCATTTACCCCACCTTTTGCAGCAAATGTCTCTAGGAATGATGGTCTGTGGCCAAGGTGCAGAGTGTAAGCTGTCTGTGAGAGGAACAAGGAGAATCTCTTTGCTGTCAGCCTCAGGTCTGCTCCTGGGCCAGAAAATGAAAAAGAGCTGGTACATGAGGTGACCTCTGTCTTGCTGGCTCTGGCATTAAATTATTGACACATTCCTTGGTGCTATTTTGGCCTCTACTGTTCTTTGGACTGTGTGTGGGCACATTTTGGAGCAGCAAGTGCCAGAGGCTCCCTGCAGCAAGCAGGGACCCTGCCTTGGAGTGGGGATTTATGCCTATAGACATATGGAGATGAACTATGGTGTGCTGTGTTGTGCTACTACTTAGTAGGGCAGATGAGGCCATCCAGGAAGGTAAGAGTCAAGTTGATGACTGGCAAGAGCTGTTCAATATATCTTGTCTGTATTGAGTCACATTTTCCTGTTAAGAAGCACCTTTGACTCTAAATGCAGGTATGCAGAGAGCTGGATGGGAAATCATCAGATCATTTCCCAGATTTTAACAGCATATTACCTTATGTATTTCATTGCTCAGTGTTTTACAGCTCCCTCATCCCAAAGCCTCTGGGTATATAAAATAGACCACTGATGTCAGATGGAGCATCTTGTTATTACAGTAATGGACTTGTAAAATTTGTTACACATAATAAATATTACGAGCAATCAAGGACCCTAAACCACCCAACTCGAGATTTGAAGAAGGCATCATTCATGTTTGATGTGCCTTTCTCTTTCCAATGAGCTGAAAGGCTGCTGGCTCCTGTCCTTCAGCAGGGCACAATGAGGTCTGTCCTGAGCAGGAGGCAGCAAACACCCCAGTGCCCAGCCTTGGAGGTGCACACAGGACACCTGGGCTCCTTGACAGCACCTGCAAGAAGAACTATGGGATTGATTCTGGGGAACCAGCTACCAACTGCAGTGCCCCTCACTGATGTGGAGGCATGAGCTCTGTGCTGACTGCTGAAGCCCAGGCTGGAAGCCAGCTGCTCCCTGCCTCCCACCTCATGGCCAAGCCCTCATGATGGCAAAGAATCAGCACAGTATCACTGAAGAAAGGACAGGGTCAATGAGCTCAGTGAGGATTGCTCCCCAGATGAACAAGCAGGGATTTTATACATGCAAGGGAGATTCCTGGACATACTCTGTAGCTCAGCCAATGGGATCATGCCTTTTTTTAGGCAGAAGATCTAGATTTGAGACTATCATCTGCTAGATGAAACTATATAGGGATAACAATATCTGTCTCCTGCATGCCAAGAGGTCATTTTAATGTCCTTATATTTATTATTCTGATATCTTTAGCCCATACTTGGCATAGCACTGATCACATCATTTAGCTTTGGCTTGTATGGTAAAAGCAGTGTGAAATAGCAACACAGTATGCAGTTATATCTTTAAAGCAAAATATGCCCTCAGATTTGCATGAAATTTCTGCTTTCAAAGCAAGTGATTCTTGTGTAGCTATGGGGAATTTAACTGGCAACTTTCCAAAGACAGAAATTTTGAATAGCAAGTCCCGATGAAAAAAATACCTCAAGAGTAACTGTGTCACACCATTTATCCTGTATTTCTATCAGCAATAGCACATTTTGAAAAATAAAAATAACAATTCTTAAAAATAACCATGTGCTTTGTCCAGAACAAAATGCTAGAGGAAGTCATATGGCCAGGAACAAACATCCAAAAAACCCCAAAGCCTGAGGTCTCAAGCATGGGGAACTGGATCCTCATACAAGATCTGTGCACCAGTGGAGAACTACATGGGGTTATATAATAAATAATTGGGGTTCAGTGAAGGACCATGAAGAGTGGTCATGCCAATTCACATACATTTTTTGTAATGTACCATGTTACTAAGAAACCTAAACAACATTGCCAGGCTGGTACTCACTCTTGTGCTGGCTCATGCCTTTTGATATGGAAGATGCCACTGGCTTGATCAAGAATGTAAACTTAGGGGTGGGTAAAAATATTTAAATACTAAACTACCTGGTTGCTTGAATGTGTGTTTCTAGGGCAATATCATTAAAATAAGAGACCTCACTTTTTTCAGGGAGTAAAGCATAAAGAAAAAAATTTTTAAAACTAATGTCTCCAGAAGAGTTATTTTTCCGTTAGAAAAGACAAGCACACTCAAGAGATATGAAATAATGTTTGCAGTGCACAGAACAAAACAGAGCGGAAAAGTTGCTGAGCATTGCAAAATTGCCTGTGGATACATTTTTTAATTAAAATTTTATAGTTCTGATAGTTAATATATAATTTAATATGGCAGTAAAAACAGAACACTGGTAACAATGGTGAGAGGGTTGCTTGCATATGAGCTAGGTAAGCTTTTCAGGTAGCCTGAAGCACATTTCCTTATTAGAGTCCTCTCTCTCCCTCTGCTTAAGCAGGGTGTAAGTTACTGCTGGAAATAGTGCTCCACACTTCACTTCCTCTGCTGCTTGGGAAATACTCTGAACATTGAATTTCATATGAGGCAATGCTGTCGACAGCTGGTCAGACAAACACATTGCAGGAGGCTGAGCCTCTAGCCCAAAGAGTATCTCCCTTTTTTATGCCTGCCTATTTGCATTCTCCAGAGAGCTGTCTCAAAATAATCTCTCGGTAAATATTTGGCAGCATGAGACTAAAAATTCACTTGTCCACAAAAGAAAAAGTAGCAATGACTTTCTAATCCTGCCATGGAAGATAAGCTTTTAGAAGCAAAATAACGTCATTCTTCACTGTTCACTTTCTTGTCCTTTCTTGTCCTTTTATATCAGCGCACAGGTTGTGTGGTTTCCCTTTGAGGTAGGAACTATGAATTTACTTCTTTTCCCTTCTTTCTTGGGAGTTAGAAGCGGAAATTTAGCTAAGGAACTGTGTAGGAATGTGTCCCCCGTTGACAGAGAACCAAATTCTTCTTTGTCTGCTTAAAAAAGGAAAAAAGCCCAGAAGTTTCTCCTCTCAATTAGGTAAAAAGACACCTCCTAGGACCTTGGGGACTTCACCTCAAACTTAAGGATAGCCAACTGGACAGAAGCCAAAAAGCCCTGCCTAAGCAATTCACTAGAAAAAGAAGAGAACAAAAGAACAAACAGCTTTTGTGAGGTGTTTTTACCAGGAGTAGGAGCCTCCTGCCCCTGGCTCAGGTTTTCTCTGTAAAGAGCTTTGTTATTTTGCCTTTTATTAAAACTTTTCTGTTTCCAACACTACCACAGAAGCCATTCTGCTTATTTTAAGCCATCTGAGGTAGCTGAGCTATCTTGGGTGTGTTATGTTTCTCTGAGAGCTCATAGGACCAGGCTCGAGGAGAAAGCATAGCAGAACTGGAGACACTTACTTTTATGGTAAAGGTAATAAACCCAAGACAGAAAACAATAATTGAAAGGCAAAAGAATTCTTAGTTAAATACCTTGTAAACCCTGATGAAAGGGGCTACTGGTGGCAGCCTTCTTAGTCCTGACTGATTTGCAGAGCTTCCAGGAATACAAACACTAGCAGAGCTGCTCTTTTCTTTACTGAGGTGTATAATAAATGTTTTTACAACAAGCTTTTCTGCAAGATGTTATAAATACAGAACACTAAAAAAAACTTTCTGCTCTCTGATTTTACAAGCTCAAATTTCAATTTGTGTACTGTGCAACCACATTTTTAATTATTCCATCTTCCAAAAGTAAATTAAAAAGCTGATGGACAATGATGAACTGACCATGAATGTCATTACCATGGTCAATAAATGACTGCCAGAGACAGCTGAAGTGCAAAAAAGGATTTCATCCTACAAGGTGTAAATATATGCTGCTGCTATGAATCACTCTAGTCTTCTGCAAATAGAAAATTCATGAGCTCTCCTTGAATGTTTCTTGCTTCTGTAAACCAGACTGCAAAATAAGCCCATACAGTTATTTCAAAAAAGCCTTTCAGTATTCATAAATGAGGGGTTCTGCTTTTCAAAACAAAATAGTAATGATGAGAAAGACAGAAAAAGCTTGTTTATTTCAGCTCTTTAGAGAGACTCATTTGCTACCATTTACAGATCAGATTCTCCATGTTGGATGCTTTGTTTAATTATGCAAATAAGATGTGAAAAACATATGTGGACAAGAAAGTTTTGTTGCAGGAACAGAGATAAAACACACACACAGATTAAAGAGGGAAACATTTGTTTATTGAAAAAGAAAAGGTTCTGGATGGCAGCACAGAGTCAGACATGAGACAGATGAATGCATGCACAGCTGTTCATGTTTAAAGGCAGAATATAGACATAAATACAGTTAGATCTTTGTTCTGCTCTGCTGCTACAGTATTTTTATACAATCAACTCAAAGGAATATCTACCATAACTGAACACAAGGAGAAATTTATCAGAAACAGAGCACAGATTGCTTCTTTAAAGCCAGGATAAATAAAGGCCAGAAAAGCCTCTCAACCTATAGTATTGCAAAATAAACTTAACTGTGCAAAAGCAAACCACCTTCTATGGATAGCAATATTAAATGTCAGATCCAACTCCAAGTCAGATAGCTTGTATTTCTGTTTGAACAAACTGCAGGTAGTTTACCCCTACTATCACAGTTCTGCTCTGTCTCAAGGAAAGCCAGTACTGTGAAACAGGAATGCCCTTTAAAAGCAGTAGGGTTTTTTTTTTTTTCTGTGATCTATAAAGCTTATTTTCAAAGCACACCAGAAAGAGAGAGGGGCCCCCTCTATGTTTTAATGATTAGATAATGATCAGTGGGGCCGTCCTGAAAAATCATAAATGCTCAGGAAATGATGGCCAAATACTATAGGAGAGCAAAACAGGCCATACAAGACAGACCATAAGCAGGTATATAGGATACAAATACTTCCCCAAAGTTGCCACTCTCTAGCCTTTAGAGGACTTTATTTCATATTGCTTCTGCCATGGTGACCTCCAGTCATACTTTGCCGGCATCAACTCAGATACCACGTAACTGTTCAAGACATTTAAGTGCAGCATTTAGTATTTCATGGTTCAATTTCTACAAAAGTAGAAATATGGAAGTCTATTGTATAACAAAAATTAATTCTTGAAAAATGCTTTGACAGGCTGCTTTGGTGTGCAGTAGGAAATTGTTTCCATTTATAAATAGGGCCAACATAGATTAACTGCCAACATGGATTAACTGCCAACATGGATTAACCGTCAACGTGGATTACTTTGAAATCTCAGCTGTGATGTTTGTATATGATGCTCATTTTAATGTTCTTATTTAAATATTCAGTTACCTTCCTTCAAAGTTATTTTTTGTAAATAGTTTTCCTTTATACTTTTAAGTTAAAGTTAATATATTACAGCATATTTCTGATGCACTTATAATTCAAGTTCAGTTTTGATAGCCACAGAATATCAACTTTAACATATCTATTTGTTTCTTTATGGAAATTGCGAAAACAACCCCACAAACTCTTTCCTAATCTTATTTAAAGCTTTGCAAGATATAGAAAGCACTTGCAAGACAGTAGTATTTTTATTCATATTCTGAATTTCCCAAGAATCTCATGTTTTACTGCAATAAAAATGCAAAGACGCAAACCCCCTTCCCTGTTAGATGAAACTTTCAAATTATTTTGTTGGCTATTTTCAAATAGCCAACAAAATAGAACTTACACTGAACACATTCCAGGTTACAGAAGTAGAAAAAAACCCCAAACCTTTCCTTCATCTTGTCAAGTATGTCTTGGATATTACAGCCTTTCAGTTAGATAAGAGAACCCATGACTGTCCCTCAGAAACCTGCACAGACACATGTGCTGAAATCACAGCTCTGCCCATGAACGTAGGATTGAGCGAACGTACAACACCCATGTTCCAGGTCAAACACCTGGGCACATCCTGCTTCTCTGCAGAGGGAGAGTGGCACAACAGACCAGGATGAATTCTGCTAGAACAGAGACCTCTTAGTGTACCCAGAGCCAAAGATTCCATCTCCTCTGCCACCTCCCACATATAGCCTTTGGGAAAATACAAGTAGAAGACATCTAGAGGATGATTTCATCAAGAGAAGTCACAGGTACTGTCACACATCAAGTGACATTTTGTTAGAGAAACGTGAGAAACAAGGTTTTTCACATCTAGTCCCTTTTTGGCACTTAATATTCAGATAAGCATTACATGTGTGCATGCGCACACACAAGTAAGTTAAGTGCACACACATAGCCAAGTGCAGTTCTGTCACCTAATATGTAATGCTGCCATTGATGGGATTGAAAAGATCCTAGAAGCCATAGGCTAACAAAGCACTGTTACAATTCTCTTTAGCTATTACCATTTATCATTAATTTTTTTCTCTATGGAATAGTGATAGTGCAGTTAAGCATTTCATTTCCTAAGCATGAACCCAAGCAGGAGAGCTGTGTGATTGTGACCAGCCATGGGCAGCTCAGCACATGCAGAGCCAGGAGGTGGAGCTGGGAGCCCTACCATGGAGCACCCTGCCACTCTGGCAAGCATCTCAGCTGCCCATTGGGATAGAAATTCAGAGCTATTTCAATTAGAGTAGATGGAAACATCTTACTGCAAGTACAGCCCATGATCCACTTTTCTGTTTGCATGGCCTCCTAACATGTCAGCATCATCAAGTCTCCAGTTTCTTCAGAGCTGATCATCAGGCTTATGTTTTTCTTAAACTGCCCTCAGGATAAAAGGTTAGAAAGTTGAAATTGGGATGACTGATTAGGTCCTTTTTATAAAAAACAAAAACAAAACCAAAAAAACCAAAAACCAAACCAAACAAACAAAAAAACCCCAAAACAAACAAAACCCAAAAAAACCCTCCAAAACAAACAAAAACCTAAAACCAAACCAAAACAAACCCAAAAAACCCCAAACAAACAAAAAAGCCCACGGGAAAGTCACAAAATGTCAAACCATAATGACTTTTTCTCTACAGTAGGGCTGAAACTCTAAATCAAGGGTATAAGAAGGAAAAGATGCAAAAATCTACAATACCATATAGTGCTGTTCTATGCAGAAGATGGACCACATGATATGCTATAAGTATAGAAAATACATTTTTATTCAAAAATACATTTTATTATCCAAGAAAAACATAATGTATTGAATACTGCATTAAAAGTCACTTTGTTTGGCAGTGGATTTACAGAGTGACTTTGTAGCAGCAGAGCTGAACATTTTGTAGCCTTTAAATGAGCTGAAAAGAAAAAAGCCCTCTTGGGGATAGAGGCAAACTGCAGTTGCCCTTCTGTCAAAGCAGTAGGCAAGGGACCATGCTATAAAAGCTGGAGTTAGCACAAAGAGAGGAAAATTATTTCAGATTTCTACATTATTTCATTTAACAACTTACAGGGCAAACCCCCC
>VZRH01003773.1:445345-533103 GCA_013397555.1 Urocynchramus pylzowi | reverse complement strand
ATATAGCTAAATGTGGGAGGATAACTGGAAAGAGAAGACAGACATGGAGTTATTCCCTCTGAAGCAGGATTTGCTCCTACAGAAATTTTTCCTGTAACTCTAACCTCCAGTTATTCCAGTACCTGTCAATGTATACCACTGTAGAAAGCATTAAAAATGTAATTATTCTGTAAATGATCTTATTTCAGCTTAAAGAACATGAAATGTTTTTGCAAAATTTTGTTCTTAGAGTGCAATACCAAAAAGAACCCAAACAAAAGTACCCTGGTACCATTCACACAAGCATATTTATTATATAAATATTTTATAAATTACAAGATTTTAATTGCAAATGTAAACACTTCTAGGAAAATAATGTTCTATAGTCTTATTAATGTTTACAACTATTATAAGGCACATAGTGCAAAAATATATTTCTGATGCAGAGATCACAAAATAATTACCTACATGTGTTATCTTAAAAGAAGCTGCATACACTTCTGTGGTACAGTATTGGTTTTAATTAATAAATATTGCTAATTCATGGCTAACTTTTTGTGGGTAAAAATGGGATATAGCTGCCACTTGATCTACCAATTATACTGGCATGCAAAATAAATATTTGGTTTACAGAATGCGTATGGTCAGAAAAAGCATGTATAGTTATCTGGTACATTATAATTACCTGGTACAATCATATACATTATTATGCAGGTAGAAAATTTTATTCTGAATACCTGAGAGTTGGCCCTAAAACACATTATCTGTATATGCATATATTTCTACAGCTCTGGATTGTAAAGTAATACAAACCAACAAATCAAAGAGCTAGATCTTTTTTTAAACCTTGTGACTCTTCTTTAAATAGCAGATGTTAGAACTGTATTTACAGACATTGAAAAACCAAACTGAATCAAAGATGGACACCAAAACCATTGTTGTTGCTGCCTCTGTCCAGATTTTTCACTAAGGTTCTTGAAAATGATGCTGAATCAGACTTTGAAGGACACACACTGCAGCCTTTACTAATGTGCCATTGGCCAGGGTAAAGGAGTAAGGTGGATATGGAAAGTGTTTAAGCAAATACACACTTGTGCAATTATACACAAGATCCTATGGTAAACAGAATGCACTGCTTTCACAGTATCCTTGGATGAGAGGCAGCAATTTAAAATCAGGTTTTAAAGCAATTTGTTTCCATATTTTCTTTTTCTGTAACCACAGCAAACCTAAGACCTGATGTTTAACATGTGCTACAGAGACTACAGAGGTTAAACCACGCTTCTCAGTATTTCTGCTAGGATTTGAGCACCACAAAAAATGTAATGAAAGGGATGGGGAAAAATGCTCTCACTGACAGAGAAACACACAGATATATAAAACTATCTCAAGCATTTTGTCTATGTACTTTTCTGCTGTATGTTATTGACAGATAATCCCTACAAGTTTGCACAAAATTGGAAGTACTGAAATTACCTGTCTCTTTATATAGCATTAAAGCTTTCCTTTCTACATTTTAGCATGATCTAGCAAAAAAGATCAGTAGAGGATAAATTTTACTGAATACTGCATAAAGAATTATACTGGTAAGTTACAGGCAAAGAATTACAATTATGGTAAAATTTAGAGTGTTACCCATGGAAGTAATCCCAGTGCAATTCACTTGTTAGTCTATACTGTACTTTGAATAAATGCTTCTCCTGTAAAACCTGAAGGTTTCTGATTGTGATTTATGCACTTGCTAGCCCACAAACAGATAATACAACCTTGAGTAAATTCTGAAGAAAACAGGAATTCTTATTAGTGAACATTACAGTAATGAGCACTACAGACATGAAAAAATCACAATACACATATACAGAGCACCTACAATTTGAACCTAAATGACAAATATCCCTGTTTTGATGGTCTTAGTACATCAGAGTTCTCACTGTATTTGAAGTTGGAGACCAATAACTGTGTTAGGAACACATTTTCCACAAAATCCTCCACATCTTCCATATATTTTAGTACCATCCTGGGAATTAGACAAAGACAAGAGTCAATCAAGAAAAGTGATTGAAATCACAGTTACACAAAAGACTTCTTGAGGTTTGCACACAACAGAGCTTTTGACAAATCATACCTAGAAACACTAAATCAAGAGACAGCAGCATTAGCATAACAGGAACAGATATCCTTTATCACTACCACTCTACACCTTTCTCAGGTTTACCATCCAATGTTGTCTTAACCATGCACACTTACTGTTCTTGTTTAACTGGTCTTTTGGTTTCCCATACTAATAAATATGGGAGCAAGAAACAAAAAGGATCATCTGTAGTAGGATGAACTTTTTGAATTTTGTGGAACAAAATGTTGAGGGTTGGGTGTTGTGATTGGGTATTTTTTAAAAGCATCTTCAAAGCCTCTAATAAACCAAATTAATACAATAACCTCTTAAAATTATTTGAGAGAAGGGTAGGCAGGGAGTGCTGATCTGATTTAGATACTGGACAATGTGATTAAACATTGTTGAAGAAAACTTAAATGGGTCAGAGTCCTTGAATGCTATTTCTGACTCACAAAAATCACTTTAGCTTTCACTACAGTCAACACTTGTACCTCTTGCCCAAACTATAAGAGAGGTAAAGGAAAACAGCATTGACTCACTGGGGATTTGTGTATGTCAGCAGTTGCATAGTTGCCCTGAGCAATCCACCTCACTGTACTGGATAATCTCAGACCTGTACCAGCCAAGTTAATGCTGAACTGTCCCTAGGGAGAAGAGAAAGAAAAATCAATACAGAGCTGATAAACAGGGCTCAAAACACTAAAAGACTTTACATTGGCATATTTGAACATGTCGCTTGGGATATGTCTAAATGTGAAGCACCCAAAGGTAGGCACAAAATATGGCTGATTATGCTGCATTACACCCTTTCTACCCTGTCCTTTCTATGGACATTCACAACCCCAAACCAAGTTATTCTGCAAAAAGTACCAGCTATGCTTCAGCTGATCTGTAGCATCTGAGTGTGAAGATAAAACTAACGTCAGACAACTGAAATTATTTTTGCCCTTCTACAAATTAAATTTTAATTTACAAAAAAAGTACAGACTTCCAAAAGGCAGGAATGAAACTGTTTTTCTTGAAAGACTATTTTTTTTAAGTTCCTGAATTTTTTGGAAATGATTTGATCAAAACATACTGCTGCCTGTAAAGACAAATCACTTCTTGGACACATAATTTTCAAATGTTTGCACACTGTCTAAGCATCATCTTCTTATCACATTCCATTGCTTTTTCAGTATAACAAATAACACAATTTAACAAGAATATAAGTGGATGTTAAAATTAATAATTACACTTTTAAATGGAATGCTTTGTAATACAAACCATTCACAACGGATAGAGAAGCTATTGATTCTAAAACATTTGCCTACACAAATACAGACTCTGAAAACTAGCTTCAGTCAGTTCCTATGAGAATAGGAAATATATTAAAAGTAACAAATTGCACTGCCTTGGTAAACAAATTGGGATACAGAAAATTATTAGATTGCATTCACAGAGAAGTTCAATGTGCTACTAAGTACTACCTCCACAAAGAACCTAATGATTACTTCAGGCAGCACTACAATCAGAAAAATGCACACCTCTGCACTATTCACTGAAAGCCTGGGTTTCTGTATTCAGACCTAGTAATTTTTTATTGCAAATGGTAGCTTCTGTGTTTTATTCCTTAATAATGTCATACATACATAAATATATATGTGTATATATATATATATATATCTTTTATTATGATGATTCACTTTAATTCTTTTGCAAAAATTCAGTTATATTGCTCAATGTGGCAGATTTATTTTGAGAGCACTTCTATGTAAAGAAGCTGTGCTTATAGCACTCATGTAACTCGGGATGAGCTCATATGGATAGGGTAGGTTGTCCTTCAAGTATCCACAAAGTGGAAGACTTCTATTTAATGAAGGAGGAAATTCATACAAATGGTGTGGAATGATTTCCATAATTAACAGTCCCAGAGTAACTTCTTTCACACTGATATCATTTTGCAAAAATAAATGAGAAATGCTATTACAATTACAATGGCAGCTCAATAGCTGTCTGACATATCATGCAGCACATGCAAGGCCAGGAACAGATTTCAAGGACTAAAAGTACAGGAATGGAAGCCTTTTGACTGCATCAAAAGTGTTAGCTTCAGTCAGAATTCATAGAGGGAAATGTGTCAGTGCCAAGCCCTGTAAGCAGAATGACCTCCCAACAGAAGCTACACACAGTAAACAGATTTGTATCATACTGCACCCAAAGGACTTGCAGGTTGAAGGCATCCAATACTGTAATGAACTTTTCTTGCCAGGGGTTTAAGTCTGCCAAGCCTAGGCACTTCATTTGTACATAAATTGCACATAGATTGTCTCTAGCTGCTCTTGGCTGCACCCACCCACAGCTGGTCTTAAGTTTAGGCAGCCAGGAGAGATGGACAACAGGGATTCACTTCCAAGCAAGTGTGAGCCAGTCCTAATTCCTTTATAACAAGTGAAAAGAAATTCACTTCCAGGTGACAGTTGACGTCATCCTAAACTGTCTAATGCAGTAAAATACACTGAAGTGTTTTCTGAGGAATCCTGCTCCTGCCAATGGGCTCCAAAGGTTGACTAGGTCACACTAGGCCTATGTCTGCATCATCAAGAAGGACAATGCAGTATAAGCAGACGTGTAAAGTAAAAATTGGCCCAGAGAGCCCAAGTCTGTAGACAGTGAACAAATCAGGGATTTATTTTGGACTAACTCTCCCTTAGTCCCATGGACTGAATCCTCAATAGCATTAGAGTATATTAAGATCCTTCTTCTGAAGCTCATTGTTGGCTTTAGCTTCACCTAAAAGGGATTCTGTTCATGTCTTTCAAAACTACTCTGTGATGTGAAACAACAAACAGCAAACTGGGACAATATAGAGATTAATCTAAAAGGCACCACCCAATACAACTAGAACACTAATGTAGACACAACAATGCATGCTGAAATTTTAAAGTAAACTGCTAAAAAAGAATTATTTCCTCTGGTAGTCTTCAAAGACATGAAGCAGAGAAATAGAGAAGCAGAAAAGACATCTCAGGAGAGAAACAGAGAAAAGATAAGGAAAATTACACAGGGTTATAGAAAAGTCACTAGAGAAGAACAAAGAATGGGAAAGCATTAGGGGAAACAAAGGATACATCAAATCCAGAGGGAGGCAGAGCAGTACATGATACACACAGGAAGCTGGAGACACATACATGGAATCTACAGGGAAAGGGTGTAGTAAGCAATTTGAGGGAAAAACTATGAGGGGGGGATGGTGGAATAGGAGAGAAGATAGTAAGAAAAAAAATACTAATTAATGTTGTACACTGACCTCACAGAATAGGAGATTGGTTTAGAACCTTACAGATCTAAACAAGTCATGCATATTCCCCCCCCCACACACCCCCCTGCCCCTTACATAAATATTTAAAGGGAGTAAGAAGTCATAAATACCTGTGGACATCTGGCTGCACTGTAGCAATCTCCAGCTGTAGCAAATGGCACTGCTCTCCCAAGTATAGTCTGAGCAAAAAGAAAATCTGTGGCTAGAAAACAGAAAATTACTCAACACAAACTGCTGCATTTGAAGTTCAGGGGGAAACAGTGAAAAGTGTGAACATGGGTGTTTAATTGTTTGCATTGGGTGGGGGTTTTTGTTTGTTGTTCCCTTGGAAGGGAAGGTTGTGTGTTTTGATTTGAGAAACAATGGTTTGAATTTTGGTTATTGCACCACTAGTCCTACAAGGACAGATTTCTCTCTGAGATATGAGTGGGTTAGGAGGAAGATGGATGTGCACCTGGACACTGCACCAAGTGGGCTGGGCCAACTTGCCAGCTTCAGGCAGGGGCTTGAAGCACTGCAAGAGTCCCTGTATATTTATTTAATGTCTGCCAAGGTCTGAGAAGGGACTAAGCAGAGCATAGAAACGAAGACTTCCACAAGAAAAAAAAAAGCCAAGGACTAAAATAAAATGAAATAATGGAAACAAAACCTTAGAAAATGAAGGTAGTTCACATATAAAATATGAAACTGTGAAGTTCATGCCACTTGACCACTTGGGACAAATTAACAAGGTAAGTAGTGGTGTTCTTTTTTTTTTGACACTGAATTCTTAAATGAAATAAGAATTTTGTTTGCCCCAAGATAGCCAAGCTGGATCTGTAAGTGAATCAAAATAGTAATTTGGAAATTGTGACCACATATAATTTCAACAGAATGCTCAAATTGGCTAAAACTAACAAAAAGCTTACTTTTAATTTGCATAGAATCTACATCAAATCTTATTTTGCTAAAAACTGTGAAGCCAGCTGCAAGGTAATCATTTCGACAAGCACAGTCTTGCCTTCTGCTTCCATTGAAAGGACATTCATATGGATTCTGCAACCTAGAGAACAGAAAACATTTAGTTTTCCTTTTGAGATTTTTCCTTAACATAATATCATAGTGAAAAATAAGTGTACTGCTCTATGCCACATAAAAATATTAAGCAACCTTCACTGAACAACAAGCTTAGCTTTCAATCTTGGCTCAACTGAAACACTAATGTGGATCAAAGTCATTTCTACTGAAGTCAAGGCAGAAAAAATTATAATAATTTAGTACAACTAACATAATTTCAGGATGGAAGTATCCACATTTCTGTATGTCTGCTCACATGCCTGGATATTTAAAACAGAAAATCAAGGAAAAAAAATCCTACTCATATTTCTCACAAAAAGTATTATTTTATTCTTTTATTTTGGAAGGAATAAGTGCACTTCATAAAGTTACAAAACCACTTCTGTACCTGTATCCATATACTTCAGAAAAGTTTTCTGCTTCACCTTTTACCAATGTCAAATATTCTTTGGGATTTTCTAAGTGCATGCCTGAGCAATAAATCTGGGAGAGAAAATGCAACCCTTTAGCAAAATCTTTATTAGAAAAGTGTTATTTCATAAAAATATGTACTCACAAAAATTCATAAATATTAACAGTACCTTTATTATCCTTCCCTTAACGTTAAGTAGGTATTCACCATCCTTTGTAATCCCTTTTTTAATCTGCATATCTTTGCAGGTGGTAAGAATTTCACCTTCAAAATGAATTATTAAATCATATTAATATTTTAGGAACAGAGCTTCCTTTTAGGACTTAATTTTCCATAATTGCACTCCAAATATATTTATAGCTTTAATATAAGTAACCTGGGAAAACATTAACTGCATAAAATCAAGCTATCACTTACATTCTTTCTCAAGGCAGATCTTTCTGGCATCTGGTTTGAAATGAGGCAGGCACAAGTCACTAGATAAGCCATTTTCAGTCATACATTCTACTGTTCTCTGCTTTATCCCCACTCCACAAGATGCTGAGCACTAGACATAGATAACCATTAAGACTTAGTTTAGAAAGAAGCAAATAATTAACACCATTAGGTCAGCAAGTTATTCTCCGCATTTACTCATGCTAGAGGCAGCAGTAAAAAATGATCTTGCACATCTGTACTCACTTTGGTCCACTTCCCCACTGTCCACGTAGCTGCTTGTGAGCACCCCTTGACACTGCAGTTGTAAGTGTGCGGGGATGGCTCCACCGGGCACTCCCGGTGCGCTGCTGCCCGCAGGCCGCGGGCGTGCCGCCTTGGGACGGAATGGATTCCAACACAGTAGGAGATCCTCTGCTGGGAACCAAACCCACAGCTTTCTGAGCACTGAAATCAAACCCCCAAGCACAGAAATCATTTCTGGGAAAGTTTCTGTGACATTTCTGTAGAGTTGCGTTACAGTAGGTCAGCTCTGAGCTTTGCTCTGGCAAAAGCCTGTCATTGGAGGCGTGCCGCCTTGGGCTGGAACAGCAGTGTGCAGAAGTGAAGGTCTGCAGTAGTTCCATGTGCAAGGAGCCACAAAGCCCCTTGGTGCCCTTTTCTCAGAGGTTCCAGAGAGCTGTGACACATGCACAGACAGCCATTCCCTCTCAGCTGTGACACGTACACAGACATGCACTCACAGGCAGTGCAGATGCGCAAGGGAAGCAAAGCACTGATCAAACACTTCACTGAAATCAAGGAAAAGCTTTTTGGTTACTTCAGTGAGGTCAGCTTGCAAGAGAGTTTCCTGGGAACCAGCAAAGGAATCCTGTGGTAGGGGCAACTCTCTACTTAGTTATCACAGGTCCTGAGTGGCTAAGGGAGGACTCATAACAGCCTCTGCAGTAAATTATGGCTGACTTGGAAGGTCTTTCAACAGGAAAAAGTTTAGACAGCCATGTTCAAATGCAAATGTATTTCTTTTTTTCTCCACACTTGTAACCTACATTTTGCAGCAATGTAACATTCTTAAATGTAAAGATATATAAAAGATGTGTGAGCAGTACAATTAGTGTACCTGTGACAGTTCTCCTGTAAACACAACATATTTAGAGGGAGATACTCTGCAGGTTTTGGATGATGGAGGCTTTGTAGCAGGATCACAGAAGCTTTCATCCACTTGGAGCTGGTTTTCATTCACACATTTTACTTTCCGGTATATTTCCTTTCTTCTAGATGATGCTGAGCACTAGAAGTGAGAAAATCAATCACAGTTTAACCAGACATTTACAGAATGAAGTTACCTACTGATTGGCACACACCAGTAAAACCCAGAAAGCAATACCTTCGGACATCTGCTATCAATGTCAGACTAAATTATTCACTGAATCAGAGTCTTTTACTTTGTTTTCAATGTTCAAGTACTTGCAATCAGCTGAAAAAAATCAACAGCTCATAATAACAATGACACAGTAACTGTTGGGTGAGACAGAGGAGAAAATGAAAATGTCAAGCCAAAATGACAGGTTGAGTGTGAAAGCCCTTCCATATGACAAGGAAAGAGACAGAAAAAGATTTCAGAGAAATATGAAAGGAATAAGTTGGTCCTGAAAACAAAAGAAGTTGATCTTGAAACTAAAACAAGAGGGAGAGGGAGAGGGAGATGGACTGGGAGAGGGAGAGCCTAGAAAATTTAGCATGTCAGATTATTAATATGACACAAATGCACAATTTTTTTTGGTTTAATGTTAGAGAAAGGCTCTCCTGCACGCTATTTCAGGTATTATACATAACTTTTGTTTTTTCTCTCTTCCCCATCTTTATATGTTTGCATGTTTTCAAAAATAACAAAAGTTATTAAATTTTTAGCATGTAGAAAATAGTAATTACACCTTTAGAAATGACAGCTCTCTCCTGAAGATATCTGTAGATTTTCTTAAATATGAAAAAGCATATTTGGTAAGAGAATGCTGAGTTTTATTTTCTTATCTTGCTTCCTCTTTGGTAGGAGTATAGCAAGATTTATTTTGCTTCTTATCTTTTCTTTAATAACAAGAAAAGATGCTTCATGTTTTTAAGATGCTTTAAATCTTCCATACAAAACTTCTTATAAACACTGTTGTCCAAAGATTCTACCTCCATGGTGTTTATTTCCACATGATATTTCTTCTGCATTTCTGTTCTTAAAAAGCTGCTTTTTAAAAAGATGTTTCATAATAAGGATTTATTAAACATCTTATGCATTATGTAGAGAAGTATGTAGAGACAGTCCTATCAATAAGTACCTGCCAGAACTCCACCAGAGCTTTTGTCTACAACAATAGACAAGCAAATCCTGTAGAGATTATAAAAAGAGAATATAAATAAAGTCTCTGACATTTTTTGTCACTTTTGAAGTTTTGCAAGCCTGACCTTCAAAATTTCCAGCATGGTCATTTACTATTCTGCAGCATAACAGCTGCTAGAAATGCATCCAAACGTGGGGGTGGGGGGAAAAAAAATTACAAATAACAGAAACCCCGAACTTATTATATATACAGATTACATAACTCAATTAAAAGTCATGCAGGTTGAAAACCTTACTTACATTCTCCCACCCATGTGCCAGCCAGTGGTACAGAAGGCAGGCAGGCAGCTGGCAGGGCCTGGTGCTGGCGGGGCGCAGGTCACGGCTGCACAGGGCGTCACTCACCCGCCCCAGGCCTGTCACCTGGCAGGAGAGGTCCCTTTGCTGAATCCCCACTCCACAGGATACAGAGCACTAAAATTGATCACAATTAGTTGTGTCGCTGTGAAATGAGACAGTCCCCACAAGGGCATACAGCTGCCATTAGAAATTCTTGGGATATTATTTAAAATATACTTCACAGCCCTTGTGATATGAGTACAATGCCTGAAGAAATTTATGTTGAAAATGCAAAACTACAATTAAAGCATTTTACAAATACAGGGAATAATTGCATCTGAAGTACCTAACTGAGATCTCTGCCTACCTTAATTCACAGTAGGGACAATCATTATAAACATATGCAAAGCAAAAGTTTACATTTTTGCAAGATCAACAGTTGAAGTTCTGAGTTTACAGCTTGTCTTTATTAGAGACTGACAGTCTTGTCAGTTATTTTAAAATGCAAGAGCTACAATAAAAGAGAAAAAAACCTCAGTGTTTCAGGTTAGAAAATCTTGCAAAAAGTGTAATATTCTGAGGACACTATCTTTTGCAGGTAGTACTAAGAATTTTGATCCCTGAAGAGCTTAAATGCCAAATGCCTCTTTTCCTTTTTCCTGGCCAAAGGAATTCCACTATAGCACTAATGTCTGCTGAGATAGATCTAATTCCCTTTTACCCGGGGCAGAGGCACAATTATGTCCCAAAGCCTACCTAAAGGCCCAAGCTCAATCATAAAGTTCATATTGTTCCAGCAAACCTGGCCAAAATGTGGAGAGTGGTACTGAGTCTTTACCAATGTGGGGAATTTTGTGTTGATAGAGTGAGTGAAATGCAAAATATTGCAATGTGCTCAGTTACACACAATTTTACAAGGTGATAGATATTTTATAAGACCAAACCAAGGAAAAGATCAGCATTTGTGCCCACAAGGCCATTTTCTCATCTTTTTCCCACAAACTTTGGCTCCATTTCACTATTTAGACTAAGATAGCAAACAGTGACACTACTGAATTCATTGGAAAAGGTA
Organism: Urocynchramus pylzowi; assembly: GCA_013397555.1. Classification (NCBI taxonomy): domain Eukaryota; kingdom Metazoa; phylum Chordata; class Aves; order Passeriformes; family Fringillidae; genus Urocynchramus; species Urocynchramus pylzowi. The sequence continues at coordinate 522,067 of VZRH01003773.1, read as the reverse complement.
AGAAGTAAACTTTAAAAATTTACTGTTAACTTACAAGGTAAGATGACAAAAGTCCTAAGCAAGGACTTTCCTAAGTACTGAATAGTTATTTAGGATTAGCAAACAATTTCACTTTTGACAGACATTTATTTTCATTAGTCTTAAAAGAAAGAAAAAGAAAATACAATGAGGTACTTGCTAATTTGTAAATTTCATTGCGATGTGCATACTGACAATTTTTCCCAGTGAAGCAGTGTGTCATGAATATGATATTGACTTGTATTTTCATGGAGAACATAATTATGGAAGCTTTTACATACCTCTTTCCATCTGCTGGTCTTCCAAGAAGGACATCTTCCAGCTCTACACATTTTGTATGTTCGTGGTTTTTTCAAATGTTTGCAGTTGTCTTCTTCTATTTTCTCTTGGAAGCTGTTAATGCAATGCACATCACGAAACTTCAAACCTTTTCCACAGGAAACAGAACACTGAAAAGAGAAGTGTTATTTCACTACTTTGCTAAAAAACTCAGAACAATAAGAAAACCAGAAGAAGCTGTGGCCTCACCCAAAATGGACTTGGCCATTATAGGAGTTTCTGTATTGTGACACAACATCTGCTGTACGTGTCTAAAATTTCTCTGAAAGCTGTCTCATATGAGCATTACAGATCAGGTGCCAAATATCTCTCACATCTTGTTCATTCATTGATGTCATCATTGAGAAATACCTGCACTCAGCCATCCATACCCATGCAGGAGACAGCTTGATACTATGATCTCACAAGAACATGCTCTAGCAGCTGTTTCCAGATGTGTACTGCTATTTCCATGTAGGCACGATGCTTATTGCAAGCACCAAAGAAAGGAAAATGCAATATCACAGCTATGAGTGTTTCTTGCTTGTAGGTTACAAATTCATGTTTGCTTGGCAACTCCCCTCCATGAGCTTTGGGTATCTTATGGTATGTGGCAAATAGGCAAGAGAAGAGGTATGAAGTAGACATCATCAGTTAAAGGGTGGTCCTTGGAGGCACGGACTTGCCCCACCCCCCAGAATCCCATTTTCTCCAGAGAGCTGCTACAATACACACAGCTGCTTCTAGGACCTTCCTTCCTCCAATGTCAAACTGTCAGGGCTGCAGGTTCATCTGTGAAACCCTCCCTGGCAGTGTGCCCTGGCCAAGACTACAGCGTGCCTGATGGATCAGGCTCTTCTGGAGAAATGGCCATTCCTCTGCTACATTGATGGACTGCTGTCAGACTTCAGTGAGCTTTGATCAGTGGGGTGTTGATTCACCACATCAGGACCCTTCTATACATCTACAGAGTAGGGCTACAGAACCTAGGGAGCTTTCAGTCAAACAAGGAAGTCAAACATCTGAACTTCTTTCACATTAGGTGGCTACTCAGATGATTTCTCTTGAACCACGAACAAAAAATAAGTGCTTTAGTATTTCCTTCTTAAATACTGTCATAATTTTGTCATATTTCCTTAAATATTTTACACCATCCTATTAAAAAGTTGAGATCTATGGAGATTATTTTTTTCTGTCTGGAAAGAGAGCATGCTTAATTTGTTCTAGGATTTCATCCATGCTTTATTTTATGCTTGAAAAAGCACTTCCTATGGGAAGAAAATTGATTCAGTTAGAAAAATAATACTCCAATAAAAATTGAATTTTTTAGTAGATATGAAAAAAAAATTAAATATAGACTTTTCTCAAAAGCAATGAAGATATTTCTCTTCCCTTTATGTCACATCATCATCATCCACATCATTAGCACTACATGCTAAGTTAACAAAGCATTTTTGAATACATATGTCTTCTATTTTCAGGAAATTAAGTTCAGAATTCAGGTCATTCAGCTTTCAGTACAAAACCTGGTAAATGTTTGCCTGAGAACAAAAGCTGGATGAAAGTTTTTAAAAAAGAGAACAAGCTGCTGTAATAAATTAATGTGCTAGGTAAGAAACATTTTTGTTTAACAGTTTGTTAAACAGACTCTCAGCTTACTCAGTTGTCCTCAATATCACACGGATTTCTATGTCTTTAAACATTTTTATGTATAATAATAAAGGTTTAATTGAAGCTGCCACTGTGCTTAAAATTAAAACTTTGCAGAATGAAGCAACACATTTATCACACAATACAATGGGTGGCGTATTTCTCTTACGCAACTTTAGTTACAAAAAAGATAAGGGCACTGATTTGGCCCCAGTTTGTCTTTTACATGTCGACTCTAAAATGCTTGTTTCTAAATTAAACTATTTTGCTCTCTGCAAAACCTTTCAATTTATCTTTAAATAATGTTCTTGTAGTTTTACAATTTATGTTTTATTAATTTGGAAAACACTTTAAGATAGCAAAATAATAAAAAATACCTGAAATTTAACATATGACTAATGTAGCTCAGAAAGCTTAAAAGGTTTAAATCATATCATTATAAAACCCTTTCAGAAGACTTAGCTCTGAGTTCAGAGGATTTATTTATCAAAGCAGGCATGATAACTTGCACAAAAATTAAAATACTGTTACTATCTGATAATTGACTTTACCTTCCCTTAAAATGTTTTTTTTTCGAGAAGTTCAGACATAAAAAATAGACATAAAGGACCCCTAAACTCTAAATGTTCTTCCCTTCAATTCTTTAGCAGGAGGTGAAGCGCAGCAAGGAGTTACTTAACCTCCTCCTGCGATGTGTCAGAAAAATCCTGCATGTCCCTCCTTCTTCAATGGCCTCCTCTGCAGAATAAATCAGGCTCCAGATAGCTCCCAGGAGAGGCCTGTGGGACAGCATTCCAGGCTGAGAGCTGCAACCAAAGAAACTCTCCTAAAAAGTCTCCACTTCAAGAGGTGAGGCTACCACAACACAGAATAATCTCACAGCACAGCATGGCATAGTCTCCCTCTCTGATTTTCTGCTGCCCTCAACATTAGGTACTAGGACAACACTTTTCAGCAGATACACATCTTTGTTTATATACCTTGTGTAGATATATTATATTCAACAAAAGTTTTATTTATTGTACAGGGCTCATGGCTGCTAACAGCAATAGACTATGCATTATGCATTATCTTATCCTGCATCTCAGCCTTGGAAAGATTTTCCCATATTTCTACTCACTAGATACAGCATTACATCACTTCTACACAGGTGAGAATTTGATCTGAATTTCCGTGGTTGGCCTGATTTTTTTCTCTTTGTTGGTTCAAATTCAACTGAGTTATATCTCTGTTATATTTAAATGTCCTTATTTGATCTTTATAATTTGTGCTATTACTTCTGAAGAAAAAAATCTAAAGATTTTTGTGTTGATTTTTTAGAAGGTATTATTACCAGTTCCAGAGAAATGCCTGCTTCTCTTTTATAAAGATGTTCTACTTACTTTTGTAATTAGAATGCAGGAATTAAAAGAGGGAGTTCAGAAAGGAAAATACCAGCTTAGATGCTAAAAATAACAGAGGCTTTATGAACAGTTATTACAAGTATTTCACTTAAATACTGTTTAGCTTTGATGACTAAAAGTAGCTGAAACCTAGGTATCTTAATGTAACAATGCAGAAACACAGATGAAAGATACCTAAAATCTGAAGGCAGAAATTACTTTCAATTATTTTAAGTATGTTTGTATTTTTAAAAACTAAAAAATATAGGGACTATAGTTTATCTTTCCAGTAATGTAACTTGTATAAGTCATCTGATTTATTTTTTTCTTTGTTGTAAAATATAAAAAGTTTCAAAACATTGCTAACCCATATCAAGTAAATATCCACATTCAAATTACTTTTTCCGGAGAGATTTTCACTCCATGTTATGTTTAAAACTTAAAAAGACGTGTTCAACATGTTGGGATTATATAAAAAAATTAAATGCATTAAAACCTTAAAAGTGTACAGAGACAGCATTTTTGCATATAGATTTGCTATCTCATTTTTTCTTATATTCTTTAAGATCTGATTCTCTGTTTACATATATCCAAACCTTCTGTTGAATAGACCTTGCAGTGGAAGAAAGGACTGTCACTCTGCAAGATGTGATTCACTTGCATCACATCATGGTTTTCACATGATGCAAGTGAAAACCATCACTTATGGGTTTCAACTTAAGAGCTTTTCAACTGAGGATTTTTTGGTGGGGTTTTTTGTTTGTTTGGTTTTGCTGTTGTTTTGTCTTTTGGGTGGGTGCTTTTTACTTACTTAATGAAAGAACGCTGATGTTGAATTCATTATATTAATGTGGTTTTGCTCTGAAGGAATGAAATTCCTGATGCTTTTAGAAGCTAGAAAACCCCACAGATATTAAGCATCTGTAAACTTCTGCTTAAATATAATTGCCAAAACTTGAAAACAAATAAAGCACTAAGCTAAGACGTGTCTCTAAGCAGCTTTGCTACAGCCAAGTGCTTGGGGTACTGCATCTCCTAGGATTTCAGAGCTGCTCCTGCCCACTACAGAGTGGTGGCACTTCCACAGTGCCACCACTTACATCTGCTGCAGAGACCATCTCCCACCAATCTCAGTGTGAGGAATAGAAACCTAAATATCTCTGAGGACCAGATCCTTTATAATTTCACTGGGACATCAATAAAATTTAGGCAACTGATTTGAGGACTGTTATTCTTAAAGCCTTGCAGACATATCAGTTACAGAAGCACCTAGATTGCCCTGAGCCACAGCCAAGGACCTTAAAAAAGTTATCTTACAAAGTGGAAACAGTCTAATTCTACATGCATGCACCCAATCTTTTTAATAGATTGGCCAGCTCAGTGCTTTACAAACCCATAATGACAATTAACATCTGAAAACAGATTTTCCTCTATTTCTAATAACAAGTTAAAGAAAGAAATTGCTCTAAGTGTACACTGAGTTCACAGCAGATGAGTGGAGCACACTGCAAAACACAGTGATAGATGATATTTAGTGCAACTGAAGAAAAAAGAAATGCTCCAATTTTATTTTTTTTAAACACATGAAAAAGCTAATACACTTGCCATGGATGTGGAAGATCCAGGATCATCAGTGGAAAGTTTCAGAGGTTATACTACTCTGTATGTATGGTATTCTCCTGAAATTTGGTATATTCTGGCTTTATTCCTTAGATAATACATTTAAAAAGTTCTTAAAAGGATCACTTCCTCTCAAAGTGCTTTGGCATCATATGTAGGCAGGCTTAGCTGTGTTCTTTACTGCATAGTGACCCACCTTCAGAGAGAGAAGACTATTCCAGTTCAATACACTGCTCATGGGAGACTCCTGACCAAGTAGGTAAGTGTTGCCTGCCCTCCATTACAGAGAACAAATAGCAAAGACAGAACACCAAATCACTCAAATGCTGAATAAAAACATTTCATCAAAATCAAGTGGGGAATGTCTTTGCATTTCTGTAAGGACAGAGCATAGATTCTGCTCAGTTCCTTGAATAAAAATACAGATTCCATAGAAAATCTGAGTGGGATGTGAAGTGCCTAAAGGCATCTAAATGCAGCTTACAAGGAGATGTCTAGCACTGACCTCTAACCCCACCAGTCAGTATTTTCTTTAGAGAGCTGCATACTGACCTAAGACACCTGCCTGCCTGGCCTTCCTTCAGCTCTGTAACATCAGCAAGAAGTGTCAAATTCTCACTGGTGCAGGAGCAAAGCCTTGTTGTGCCCAGGAAGCCACTCCTGTCCTCTTAGTGCATTGAGCCCACAGCACATTTCTTACAAGGCTGAACATTCCCCTCCAAGAGCCTGTGCTCCTTCTCAAAGCTCCTAACGCGTTACTGCACACTCTCCATGGAACACGGTCCTCTCACTGCTTGGTGCCCCCCCTGATGTGGTGGTGATGATCTTCCCAAGGCTTCACTCTCCTGACCAGGGAAAGCACAACTGCAGTGATTCTGGCTGCTTGACTGCCCTCCACTCAAACTTGAACATGGTCCTTGACTACTTGAGAGTGGTCCTCACGGCTCAGTTTGTCTATAATGTGGTTTCATTTGTATGACATTCCACACAATTGGAGGTTTATGGAGAGAGAGCACAATCTTCCGTGTATTTTCTGCAGATTAACCATGTAGGAAGAAAAAAATCCATAAGAATGTTAAATTTCAGATGAAATATGAACATTTCCTCAAAAAAATGCAAATTGAAAAAACCCCATCCTGTAACCATTTTACACAGGAATTCAGGAATTCTAGCACTTGTCTCAACATTGGATAAAGTAATATTTCCCATATGTCATGTTCTTTTAAAAACATAAATCTGCAGTAAAAGCTGGATTTCATTACTATTGTTCAAAGTCATTCCATAACACTGGTAACTAGGATTCATCTGTTTGTGTTTTCTTCATAGCAATAAAATTCTGTAGGGATCAGCCTGACAAAACTCATGCTTTCTGTGGCACAGATGGACTCTCAGACAGGCATGCCATCATCAATTCCTACCAAATTAGGTCTCTTTCTGCAGCAGACATGCAACTTCACTAAAAGCTTCTTGATTCTTTTGCTACTATTATTTCATTGAGAAGTTGAATACCTTGTATTATTTGGTGGATTCTGTACCAAATTTCCTTAACCTTTTCTTTAAAGGAAGTGCTGCATGTAGTTTAGCTGGTTGCCTAGTGGGCTTCTGGATACTGAGAAACAGACCAGCAAATGGAGAGCATGTAATAGTTTCTTTTTGTATTTGTATTAGATATACAGAGACTTAAAATAAAAATGAGTGACTAGAAGATGATAGAGGTAATTTTCTTTGTAGTAGCTAGTGCAAGCTTTTGGATTTGTGACCAAGACAGTATTGAAAATGCATGGATATTTTAGTTATTGCTGAACAGTGTCACACAGCATCAAGGCCAGCAAGAAGGCTGGAGGTGTAAAAGTTTTGAGGGGACACAGTCCAGCCCAAGTAATGTCATGGTCAGCAATAAAGATGTGGGGAAGAGGGAGGAAGCAGAGGCATGTGGAGTGATGACATTTGCCTTCCCAAAAAATGATCACATGATGTAGCCCTGCTTTTCAGGGAGGCCTGAACACCTCCTGTCCATGGGAAATGGGAATGAATCCCTTGGTTGGCTTTGCTTGTTGGTGCAGCTTTTGCTTTACCTATCAAAATTACTTTTCTTAACCCAAGAGTTTTCCTACTTTTGTCCTTCCAATTCTCTCCCCCATCCCACCAAGGGGGAGGGAGGGAGTGGTTCTGTGGTGTTCAATGCCTACAGGGGCTAAGGCACAACAGCAGCACTGAAAAAGGATAAAACATATTACAAATGTTACAAGGTAATTTCTTTGTTTTTCTGCCTTTTTTTTCAGTCAGGGACTTTTGTGACTGGGCAGAAAGTTCAGTTTAAAATGGGATTAAACATGATAGGTACTTGAGTTATCTGGAAAACTGCATTTTTTGGTGATCTCTAATTGGCCCAAAAGCCTGTTTGGACTCTTAATATTCTAGAAGTTGAGTGGGATCAAAACTGCACAAGACATTAATAAAACAGTACTTTGAGCACTGCTAAGTTGAGAATTACTTTCAACTTTTCATTTGCTGTATTAGAACTAGATCTTCTTGTGTCTGCCTCCTCTGCTTGCTTCATCTTCCCAGGGGTTTTTGCAATGCTTGAGCACAATATGCATTTTTCATATAAAAGCACTCAAAGAGTTGTTTGTTAAGTATGATGACAATTGTTAAGAAGCAACACAGCCTCTGTAATTAGATCCTACTGAATTCTTTGATTCAGAGTAGTAATTCTTCACTAAAACAAGTACAAACACTTATGCCATTAGCTCATGTACCCAGAAAGGACCAAGGATCAAACATTCCAAAACTCCTGAGAAAGAGTGGATTGAACTCCAAGAAATGTATGTATTATTTACTGTTACATCTAAGTTATACCTACGTCAACTACAGAAGTTACATTAAAGAATTTTTTAGTTCTTTCTTTGAGTGTGGCTTGATTTCAAAAGGTCAGTGTTATATCACATTTCTCTGATGTTCAAAAGATACCATGATTTGATCAAGTCCTCCTTCCATCTGTAGTCTTTAAGTCTGCTTTGCCACTTTTCTGACTGTGGTTTTGCAGCTATAGAAATGGAAGGGAAGAAGGCTGGGCTAGGAAGGGCCTACAGACATTATCCAATCCATGATACTGCTCAGTTTGAATCAGCTATACAGGGACCATTCCTGACAGAAGTTTGTCAGTCTTGTCTTCAATGACAGGGATGCTACACCCTCACTTGCATGAAGTTCATCTTTTGTTCTTTCCCAGGCTTTAGGCAGAGGGAGGTCAAAAATGTGGATATTCTTCTGTTCAAGCTCTACAGTGAGAAAACTTCACAGTACAAGCTGCCAGTTCTATGCCACAAAAAAGGCATAATTTTTACCTGAGACAAGAACTATTACCTAAAAAATACAGATTTGGATTATCTGTCCTAGACTGAACCCTCAATGTACTTGTTAGAGCTGCCTGATAGTCCTTTCTAAACCCTTGCTAAACATGGATTATGGTTCCACAATCACCATACCTCACTTAAATTATTAAGAAAAATTTTTACAGACTCTGAAATTCATTTTTAACCCCAGATCCTTATACATCCACTACAAGCAATTTATTGCTGTGAGCTGTCAGGATATTTTTACAAGGAAACATGTAGGCAAGCTTAAGAGTCCCAGAGCCACTTTATTCTAACCTATAAAGAAAGCCTTCCTCTGTGACCTGAGTTATTTATATAGATTCTTCTGATTGCAATCATGTCTTTCTAGTTAATGTTGGCCTAAACTTCATCCAGAAAGTATTGTTGGATACTATTTTTGCATCAGAATTGTAGTACTTATGACAACACCTCTTCTGTATTCAGATAGCTTTCAAGAGTCCTGCTCTGGGTTAAACTTGTTTATAATGTTACTTCAAAGCATATATTTGAAGACCACCTTTCAGGACATCTCCCCAGTGATTTCACCTCAATTACTTGTAATTAAGAAAAAAAAAACCACAAATGTGGTATAGTATACATGAATTTTGTAATGGAAAGTACTGTTGAAGGTCAGTTCTCATTATTTTTTATGAGGGAAATTTTTAAGTTTACTTTTCAGAAGCCATTCTCTTCAGCACAGAAGCTCAGGAAGGACAGGCCCTGTGCAAAGGAACTGCCATTACTACTGCCCTGAGTGGAATGGACCAGAGGACAATCCACTCCAAGTATCATCATCTAATACTGGAATTTTTTAATTCAGAAACAAAAGAAAGCAGTGATACTTTTCTCTAGTCAGCCCAAGAGGAACTTTGACTTTTTCCCCCCTTTCAGCCTACCTACATATTCTGGCTGTGTAACGAGCTGAGAAGCAGGCACGCACCAAGTCTCTACCATCCACATTGTCTTCTGAGGCTGGAGGCATGTACTGGGGATGTTAACACCAGAGTGCACTGCAGTACAACCTAACAGCTATTTGCAAGTGGCAGCTGAGCACAGAGACTCCTGTGACTCTCTGAGGTCATCTAACCTGGCCACTGTGCCCAGCCATACCTTTTCTGTCAGGACTGAGCACTGTATGCACCATAAAAAAGCTGCTTCTATTGGACTCCTTTTTAGATAATTTTGTTTCAACTTTTATCTTAAGGGTAACAAAAAACTCCTGAATAACCATTTTCTATGCTGAAGTATATCTATTTAACAGATGGACATAAGAGAGAAGCTACATACATCTACATACAAACACAGAAAAAGCAGAAATTATGGAGGAATAAAGAGGATTAAAGGCAGATTTTAGGATTGATGTGGATAACAGGAAGGAAAAACTGCTATGAGAGGATATATCTGGCACCTTCTAGGAATGTGTTATTCCTCTTAAACGTAAAGACATCCTGATTAAAACAAAGTCAGAACCATCAGCATATACATTGAAAGTAAAAGGATTTCACGTCTGAAGAAGCCACACTCTGCTGATGATGCTGAGAAACTTTAGATGATATTTTTTTAAGTTGACACCACATGGTCTAAATTCTTTTGTCCAGTGCTGCTGGCAGTAAGGATACTGCCAGAAAATGGCAATCTGCCTGAATGTCAGATGAACAACCATACTCTTTGCAGCTGTTGGAAAAAATAAAAACCAGAACCCTTGAGATTCCACTTAATGATCATCTACAGAATGTCTTTTATTCATTCCAGTTAGATTTGTGAGTAAGTCTTAATTTGGCATACCTTTCTGACATCTCAAATGCTATCCCTGTCTCCAAGTTCAGAATGAATAAAACAGATGACCAGGTCCTTCTTTGAAAGCCCTATCATGTCTTTCCCCCTCAGGATGAACACCACTATTCTGCCCATCACTGCCTAAAGCCTGAAATCCTTCTTGGTGCCTTCTACAGAGCATTTGCAAACTAGACCATGCTCGTGGGGAGACCAGCTCCCCATGAGTTACTGTGCTCAGCTCCCCACCTGCTGTGATACTCAGACAGGCTCCAGTGTCTGAGTATCCAACTCACAGGAATTCAGTGCCCTGAATTCCTACACTGTCTACGTGAATTCATAAATGAGACTGAGCTGCTCCAGTCAGCAGCCTTCTCTTTGTTTTACCTTCATGACTCATATAACACTATTAGACTTTCAAACAAGCTTTTAGCTATTGCAATAACACAAGAACAATGGATTATGGAGATGTTAATGTGGGTGCAAATTTAAAAATAATAATCCTATTTTCATGAGTTCTCATTCAACAGTGGTGACATACCATATTTGCTATCTCATTTACCTCTTCCTTTAGATCTTCCATTTCATCTCTCAATTACAGTAAAAAATGAATTGTCCAGTTAATCTTCCTGCCTTACATGCTCTTGATTTGAGTTCTCTTTGTCTGGTTACCACCTGAGAATTAGGAAACCAGGAGGTATTTCTGTCTCCTTTCAGCAGGCATTTGGCAGGCTCAGCTGCCTCATGTGCTGTCTTGAATTTGTCACTGAAGGTTCTGCATGTATCCCTGGTAGAAGCTTTACCATAAACCCTCATTCAAGCAACACTGAAACTATCATTCATGACAGTACATATTAAAACAATGAAAAGTATGATCAGCTTATTATTTGCTGGGAGTGAGAGAACAGATAAACTACTGTGTTCAGCCAGCACTCCTGCAGCAACTTATCTGGTATGTGTACCTTTTATCATCTTTCAGTTGAATGATCTATACAACAGACAGACAAATCACAATTAAAAATACAGAAATATTAGTAAATTAAAAAACAAAACCAAAACCCAACACCCCCAACAAATAATTCTGCCTTACCTTTCCTTCCAAAATCAGTGGCAGTCAAGAACAGAGCTAGACTCTCACTAGGTCTTTTTGAAAATCTAATCTACAAGTATAAATTTGTGTCAAATTTACAAAATTGCAGTCATGCCCTGTGCCTTTGATACCTTCTGCAAGAGCTTTATATGGGCACTTCCACCATTGCAGACATCCAATTGCTGCCTTGGCCAGACTTCAGCAAGACTCATCTTTCTCACCCCACAGCCATGTAGCACTAGGAACACTTTTAAGCAACTACATGAAAGCAGCAGCACTGGAGGCAGTGAGAAAAGTGCAAGCATCAAGAAAGAAGGTTAGCAGAAATGGAGACAGGAGACCTTAAGGAAATCCACCATGAGAAAAAGAAATGCAGGAGTTTCTCTCTGTTTCAAATAAATGGATAAATTTCCAGACACATTTTTCAAATAGAGAATAACAGATGTATCTGTGTCCATCCAGCAGCTGTGTTCAAAAACCTCCATGAAAACCAAACAGCAACCCAAAATTAGTCCATTTATTGCTTCCAAAAACTGAACACAGTTTAACAGACTCTATCAGAGGCAGGTTAGCCTCCAGCCTCCTGTGAAGCTGGGGAAAACCGAACAAATGCACAGGAATGACATAATCTGCACTCTCACTGAAAAGTAACTTTGGCCCCTTGAGAGGGACATTTTGTTCACAGGTCTTCACAATGAAACTTGGAGCACATTTTTAATATGATGGGGGATATCTGTTAGGGAAGCTACATTTCCACAAAGGGGTTGCACAGTTAAAAAGCCTTTTATTGGAATGTTTTGACTATTTAAAACTTCATTTTATTATCTTAAGGGATAGGGCCTTTTCAATTAACCAGTTACAAAAGTAAGTAGACATAAGACAGTTTTACAACAGTAGATGAATTAGTTTCAGCTGAGTTTGCAAAAATCTAAAAATATGCAAAAGAAATGCTGGATCCCAGCAAGTGCAAGCTCTGATTTATCATTTTTCATCATGTTAGCAGCAGCAAAACAGTAGCTCAGAAATTCATAAGTCTGTGTGCCTGCCTGCTCCATAAAAAACATCCTATCACATCAATTTTTTCATTTGATTAAAATATAAGATTTTGTATTTAAACTTTAAAAAACTTGAAATAAAAAGCAATATTTGCTGGCACAATACAGTATTGTGAGAAATTTTTTAAACTTCTCAGAAGCATAGAAAATACAACTTTTTCTATGGCACTTAACTAAATATAACTGAATGAATTAACACCCCCCCCAATTCTATTAAATATTATTTTAGCATGAAAATATGAGTATATTTTGGATGAGAAATGCAACATTTTACCTACCTTCACATGATGAAATCCAGTTTCCTTTCAACCTAAACCACTTTTCTGTATATTTTCAATTTACTAACAATATTTCCAACATGACATTTCCTGTACATAAATATGAGCAGGCATGGAAGCTGCTGAAGGACTGATTCAGCAGGAAATCTAAGTGTTTAATCCTGCTGTCACTGAAGGGAAAGGGCCATAAATAGATGCATGCTAGAACATACACTGATCAATAAAGCAACTTGTCTTAGGGGAGTCACCAGTCTCCCACAATTACTGGTTTTCAAAGAAAGGACTAGGAACTCACTCAGTACAGAACATATTGTTCATTTCCTAACCCATTCCAGGTAATACAAATATTTATGTATTGACCCTCACAAATGTTTGGAAATGGTAATACTTTAATATATATTTAATATCTTTAAAATCTGAGTTCCAAAACCACTTTGAACCAACATTTATGAGTTCTGGCTGTAGTTTTCGAAGCTGCCACATACGCACAGGCAGCTCAGAATGATTTTCACAAGGATCTGACCACCTAGAACCCTTCAGCTTTTCTGAAAGTTCTAATGAATACACCAGTAGCTTCACATTCCTTTCATTCTCATTAAATGCCTGTATGTATTTAGGCATGGTATTACACATGACCTGCTTCTTTTTCCCTTTCATTATATTCTGGTTGTTGGGGTTTTGTGTTTGGCCTTTTTTTTTTTTTTGGTGTGCATGTGATTTTATTATCATTATTACTTTTGGGTTTTATTTTGACTATGTCCCACTCTTACTTGTCCTCTTTCTAAGTGGAAGGTCTGAAAGTTCTGCAAACCTCTTCCTACCAAAAGTATTTAAGGAATGTAAAAACCATGTTATGTCTTTGAGATTAAGAGTTGAGCATTATATTATGATCCTCATTCTTCTCTGTGTTTTGTCACAAACTAAGTGGGAGAGGACTGGGCCACAAAATTACAGCACCAGCAAAAGAATCAGGAGCTAGGATCTTTCAGCTTTACATCAAAGACTATCTCTCTATTTCAGTCCAGTTGGTCAGTGGCATCAACACTGCTTGTGTATCAGTAACAATATTTCTTTTGTGCTCAAATAGAAGAGCTTTCTCCATGAAAACAACGTTACTAAAGTATAGTATGAAGTTAATTTCAACACACAGGTTAAAGAAAACCCTCACTTTCAGCAAAAGTCGTTAGTATCTGTCCTACCCTTTATTTTTTTAAGGCTTTAAACATTAACATTCCTTAATAAAGAGCACAATAAATATAAATACAAAGCCACACACCATGCATGAAAAAAGAAGGGTTAAAATGGAACTGTATTTCACAGACACAAGTCACAGTCATTAAATTAAATTATTACACATACATTATAACTTATTTATTATTTCAAGCTATACAGGCAACATAGCACCAAACAGGGGATTTTCCTCTTGATGAGCATTACACAAATATTTTATTTTTGAATTTTGGAAACAAATATTTTCTTTCATTTTTATCAGAATGACCTGAAATAAAATTCACTGTCTCAAGTCTGTTTTATGACATTACTTGAGCAGTGACATCTGCTATCAGTTATCTCTGATAAGGCCCCCCCTTCACTTCCAAAGTTTTAAAAAATGAATAGCAGATGCTAACATCAAGATCTCAGGCAGTGGGATATTAATTTAGTGTGCTGTATTGGCAATGAGGTATTTTGAAGTTCAACATTAGGCAGCAGCAGAAGCATAGGTAAAAAACTGAAGGTGGTTTTGAAAACCAAGTGCACTGATTCTGAATTCCCTTTTAATATAAAAGATTATTTTTAAAGATTTAAATACTTTTTACACATTAGAAAAAGTGAATGAAGGCACTTATTACACATAGCAAGAATTTTTGCATTAAAATGAAAACAAATAAATATTTTACACATGCAAGTTTGGCCTGCTTCAGCTCCTGGAGAAGTCAGTGGGATGCCTGGCAGTAACAACACTGGAAGGGAACTGGGACTATTTCTAAAAAATGGATTCATATACTTAAAAACTAATAGTATATTTCTTCCACTACTGCAAAGACAGAATTACATCTAAGCTATTCTGGAGCAAGTAAGTAGAAAACTGAAGCACTAGAAAGACAGCCAGTTTAAAGAGTATTACATCATGTGTCTGAAAGGCAGTAAGAAATGTCAGTAACACATTTCTGAGACTTCAGGGTAACTTTGAAAATAATCCATTATTTTATGCCTATTTTCTCTGAAATCACAAGTAATACTTATAAATTACATACAAATCCTAAGAGTGAGCAAAAGAAAAAGAATGAAAACCTTTATTTTATAAACATTTCAGACAAAATATAATTATCTTTTGTAAAGATATCTATTCTTTCTAAAGAAACAAGAAAGGATGAGAAGCAAAAATATTTCAAGTTGAGAGATATCTGGTTAAAATTTTCATTATAAAATTAGGTAACTACCAACAATCCTCCAAGAATTGATTGCCCAAATAAAATACAAAGCTTCCGAGGTAACATCAACTGCTACCACAAACTGCCTAAGAAGAAACCTTGCTGTTTGGTATCCAAATCTTCAAGGGTTTTTGCAGGCACTGAAAAAGTACAGGGGGTCAAAAATAAGATCAAACTCCTAAATTAATCAACATTCTTGTTGTCCAAAAATGTGAACAAACTTTCCTCGCTATGCAAAGCCTGAAGGTATTGTCTTCCCACATCTGAATAGCTTATTCTATTCCTCAAGTGTAATTCCAGGCCAAGCTTCCCAAAATATATAAATATTAAAATATATTATAAATATGATATTTATATAAATATCATATTTATAAAATACATAAAAATTAAAGGTACAAACCTTTAGAATTTGAGATTTACTTGCCTCACATGCATTTGAACAACTGCAGGAACCAGGAACAGAGGAGCACAAAGCCTTTAAGCTTTGTGAGGGTCAGCTCCAGCAGCCACTGACAGACACAATAAAGTGTAACAGCCAACAGCTGCTAAACTGCAGAAAGCATCAACCAAAACTTCTGGCTTCAAATCATAAACTGAACCTCCCTTGCAAGGGTCCTTTTGTGCATTTACAAGATATGTTTCATGTCAATTATGTTGTGTAAAATCAATCAATAACTATAATAATGAAACAAATACACTTAGCATACTGTTAAAAGTCCTCTGCTCTCAAATATATAGTGATAGCTAGGGGAAGAAGTTAGAATCACAGAATCATGGAGGTTGGAAAAGACTTCCAAGATCATCTAGTCTTGCATCATACTTTCTGCTTAGGTTTTAACACTGGAATCTCACTAGTAGACACAAAAGCTGGATGTATTGCTCACCTGGAACAGAAATATTACTCAATACTTCTATGAAAAATATACATAGTTATTTGTCTGGTTCTTGCCATCTTATAGAGACATGGGTAAGTGCAGATATGACAGGCTTGAGGACTTCAGCAGCCAGAGAGCATCTAGTCATTAACAGTTCTCTATATTAGAGGATATTTTATGCCAGAAATGTGTAAGATAAGCAGGACCATGATCTATTGCCAAACTAAAATATAACTAAAATAGCCAACCATGGCTAAAAATACCTGTTTGTACTAGGCTACAACAGCGTTCCTGTGACTAAAGCTTTTACTGCTCCTTCCTAATAGTCATCCTTAATGAATAAATTTTGCTCTGCTTAAACAGCAACAAAAAACAACTAAGTCTCTGTGTTGGCAGCATTCAAACTAGCTAAATTATTAAAATGACAGCATATTCAATATGTGAGCCTGCTTTTATTTCCTGAATCTGCTATGTTTGCTTCTGCAGCATGAGATAATGTGATGAAAGTCAATCTTTTATAGCTTAATCATAGAGCTTGCAATCATATATAAAAGAGGTCTCTCTCTGATAAATAGAATCCATTCTAAAGTTAGTTTTTGAAGGATTAAAATGGCTTTTTATGTCACTTGAGAAATAAACCAATATGAAAATCTTTATAAAACTAAGCCATACACAACATTTACAGTTCAAAATCTTACAGGTAATCTATTAATGTAGGGCAAACTGAATTACTCAGGGAACAAACAGATGATGAATAATTCTTGATCTAAAAGGAAAAGAAACATTGAGTTCAAAAGCATTTGTGTGCTGAACCCTGCTTGTCTTCTCAGCACCTGATGAATATTAATTAGTGAGTCACTGCTAATTATTTGGCAAATGGCTAAATAAGATATTCTGGTGCCTGCTAAACACAAACCCTAAACTCTGCTTTGTGTAGTGGAAGAAAGAGATAACTGTGGTAAACCACTAAATCAAACTTACATTTCACAGTCTCTTTGCAATGAATTAGAATAGCTTTTATAAACATTAGCAATTATTATAGTTGAAATTGGACATTTTTTTAAATACTGCCATATTAATTCAAGGAGACAAATTATGTAATTTTATTAACAAAAAAAACCCAAATAAGTGTTGTCCCAGACCATCTCTCAGGGATGTCAATGACAGGTTTTTTGCTGATTTTGATGGAACCAGAACTGGATCCAACCTCCTTTGATTGCCTTTATTCCCCTTAGAATTTAGCACAATAATCAATACTGCTGTCAAATTCACAGCTTGGGAATTATAATGTGCTCTACACTGCAGAGCTCGCTATGATTACTTCAGTATGTTAATAATCTGCTAGTGGCAATTTTAAAGATTAATGGTGATTAGAGTAGGCATTTTTACACATTAATAGACAGTGACATGTAGACAATAACATATTATAGTTACATACATAATTATACATAGATAACTTTAATTAGTCCCTGTTTTAAAACCACTAATATAAACTTTTATACACAAATGTACAAGTAATATGGAGCAAAATGTTTGATGACAGAGTATAATATACATGGATGTGAGTTATTTTATACTTAAATATACTACAGGAAAAAAGTTATGCACTAAAAAGTTTAGGGTGTTTTTGCAAATATAAATACATAGATAATACTACAGCAAAATTTAGAGCATAAACTTGTAAATTTAAACACATATCAAATTATAACCCTACCAAATGGAAAACCTATTAGGTACTGTTACCAGTTATGATGATTTCTGGAAATTTTCAAAATACTCCCAATGATGTTTTACAGACCATGCTACTGTTCCCACCAAAGGAAATGGCTGCTTCTCATTTAATTCTACGACTGCAGGAACAATTTCTTTATAAAACAACACTGACTATATTCCACATGCATTATTATTTCACTGTCATCAAATTAAAAAATGACATAAAATCTCTTAAAAGACATGGGGAAATAGAGTGACAGAAAGAACAAGAAATCAAAAAATATTATTGAATGCTATCGTACCGATTTCCACGGTCCCCGATGCCAAGAAACATCACCAGGGCAAGAATGGACATTACATTGTGCCATGTTAGGTGGCTTGTCTAGAATTTCACAGTTTTGATCACCCAACATTTGGCCAGTGGGAAGCTGACAAATCACCAGTCTTGTCTTTATTCCATCTCCACAAGTCTGAGTACACTGAAACACAGAATTTTATATCCAATAATTTTATTAAGAGAGTCGTCACATACCATCAAACCAAAATATATAGAAATAATCAGTACATCATATTATTCACTATGTCTATTTCCATATTCCCTGGACACTCTATTCAAGAACAAGGACTTAAAGTCTAATCTCATGTAATTTGCTCACCAAAACCTTTATCAAACTATATTTTTATGGCTTATCAAGTGGTTTTTCTGCAGAAAGTCTCAGTTACAGACACTCCATTAAGGAGAAGTAATTGTGAGGATAAATGTGCATGTATCTCTTTCTTTATTATGAGGAAAAGATGCAAATTTGTCTTAAAAGTAGTTTGCCTGGTCAGACAGTGGCAGAAAACTCAGAAAACTCAGATACTGGGCACACTTTTACACAGTCCAGTTTATACAGACTAAGTGTAAAATAAATACTTATGGGATGTGTTTTCTGTTAGCCTGTAATTTTCAATACCAGTTCTCATTCCTAATAAGCTCTTAAAGCCAATCTATAATAGTTCAAACCTTTTTATTCTATTCTCAGTGATTCTAAACTAGAAAAAAAACTGTATCATCTGCATGAACTGTATCCCAAGTCTATGGCTGTGGACAGAAAAAATATGACATTTAGACTGACTTTGAGAACTGAACGGCTAAATCTGGCCAAAACAAGGAGAAAAAAGGTAAAACGAAAAAGTTACTCAACCAATTTTTCTTCTTTTTTCAATTCCAGTAATTGATTTGCAAAAGTAAGAAAAGTGGGCAAGAATCACAAGAGGTTATATTAGAATAAATGGAAAAAAAATTAGCTTTAACTCCTGTAGCATTTTGAGCAGGAATGTGTGGTCAAGATATGACATCACACAGCACAGAGAAATTATTGTTTGTTCAATAACATCAAATGTGTCATCAAAATGTTCTAACCTGGGCACAAATTTTAGATGCATGATCCTATCTCCATACTTCTAATTTGTAACTACAATCCAGTAGCTACTGCTCCTTGCAGTTACTACTGTTAGTACCTATGAAATTACATGGAATAAAGTTTCTCTACAGCTTCTTATGCTCATTTTTTTTCTTAGACTAGCTATTGCACTGTGGTTTTTCCGCATACATTCCAACTTTTTGTAACACTATAACTTTCTTTGTCTCAAGACACATGTTGTACAACAACTATATGATTTGTTGATGTTGTATATCCTTAGCCTCACACAATACTTACTTCTTTTGGATGTATATTTACATTACTCGTATTTCCACTACAGTTCTGGATTTGATCAAAGAATAAAGTTTAGATAAACAGGTTGAAACTCATTCTTTTTAAATTTTAAACTCTATTAAATAAGTAAAAACAAGGTGTTCAGTTCCACTCACAATCACATAATTATGTTTCTACTTTTAAGCTTATGTAGTAAACAATGTTCCCCTTTGTAAGTGAAATGCTCTTACTTCTCCCCAGTTCCCAAAGTTCCACTGTGGGCAGGGTCCAGAATCACAGTGTCTCGACTCTGAAGGTTTTGTTGCCTCATCACAGTTACTGGCACTTCTTCCTTCCTCATCTTGACATACTACAACTCGGTGGTGAAATCCACCTGCACAAGTACTAGAGCACTACCAAAACAGGTAAACACATATTTTGCCATTGCACGATCAAAAAAATGTAAAATATGTTGGTTAAAACAGCTTGGTTTTAAACCTTAACTTTCAAAACTGAAATTTTCAAATAAAAATTACTACTATGTAGAAGTATTTTAAATTTGAAATCACAGAAAAATTACACTTCGAATTTAATATATTCTGAATAACAATAAGAACAAGAATAAAAATACTTTTTTAAATGAATGTGCTTCTGTTTTGACCAAACTTGTACTGCAATAACATTTCTAGGAATGTTAACACACATGTGACAGAACAAATTAATGTAGTCTAAAAAAATTTCTTACTGCTCCCCAGGGTCCAGTTCTCCATTGATATCCTCCCAAAGAAGGACGGTTCCAGTGGTTCAGATTGTCTTGTGGAGGATGTATTGGGAGGTAACCTGTTTCAGGAAAATGGCTTGGATGGTCATGTATTTTTGGAACATGATGATAAACTGGTGGACACGGTGGCATGTTACATTCTTGTTCCTTAGGAGGTCGGCCTTCGGGATCACAGTAGTTCTCACTGATTTGCTGATGATAATTGACACAGATGACTTGTCTTGTCACTATTCCACTGTCACATGTAACTGAGCACTGGCCAAAAGATCAACACAGTGTTTGTCACAGAACATTGATGATTAATAAACAAGTATATTTATATTTACTTTTGACAAGAACAAACATATACTTTGCTTTTTCAAGGGATGCAATTTCAATCACACTTGCAAAAAAAAAAAATGAACTCTCTATTTCTAAACAGAGACTTGTCCAATAATCTACACACAAACATTAAAAAATTGTTACAACTAATACTTACAGGGGACCAATTTCCAACTTTCCATTCTCCACATGGGCTAAAACAGCTTGAAATTTCAGCTGGTCGTGGTAAATGAGCACACAAAGATTCATCTGCTACCTCTCCATGAGCATCTCTACAACTCACATAGCGAGCACGATCGCCCTTCCCACAGGATGCAGAGCACTGTCAGC
This sequence comes from Urocynchramus pylzowi, assembly GCA_013397555.1. NCBI lineage: Eukaryota > Metazoa > Chordata > Aves > Passeriformes > Fringillidae > Urocynchramus > Urocynchramus pylzowi. Next base: position 501,375 of record VZRH01003773.1, on the reverse strand, counting down.
GAACAAGTCAAGGTCATCACACTTTAGGAGACTGAAACAAGAGCATGCAAGCATCTAAAATAATAACATAGTTTCTGTTGGCTTGGAACTGAATTGTGTGGCCTTAATTCTCATGAAGCATTTCAGTGTATGTAAACAGTCAGCATTTAAACTGTAACATAGAATAATTACACAGTTGCAAGGAGCAACAGAAACATCAGAAACTTCCAGAACACTTTAGTCGTTATATAGGGATGCAATATTTACATCAACTGTTAAAATAAAAACACATATTAACAATCCATTTGCCACTATGGTTTGCATTAGCAGATTCCACTGAGCCCCTTCTAATGCCTTTCTAGCTGAGAAGTTCAAGGTGGACTTAATGAAGAACTGCTGAGTAGCCTCAGTTTATGCACCCTTTACTGCTATTTAATTAAAACAGTTGTGCAAAAATATAACTGCATTATATGCTTTGTTAAATATCTCAAGGGATTAACAGACACATCCATATTTCATAGGTAATTATAAATTTTATCATTGCTATCAAGTAAAACTAATTTTCAACATTATCAAAACAAAAACCTTGCATTGAAGAAAAGTTATGTAGGAACTGTTTTACTAATGCTTATTTCACAAAAAAAAGTCAAATTAGATCTTTAAAGACTCCAACTTTTAATAATATATTTAAATAATATTTTAAAATCAAATATGTTCTCCAAACTTAGAAACTGATCAATTACATTTAAAAATCAATTCCTAGTGCACTGTCAATCATACAAAAACTGTATCACTCAAAACCCAAGCTCCTAGAATTCTGCTTTTTTCCTATTATTTTTCCTGGTTGAGTTTGAAGCACACAGGTTGCTGGGAGTGTTTATCTTCTCCTTTAGAAACAGTTTATCTTTTTAAGAAAAATATCAGAACTCCTTTTTAATCTATCCCAATCAGATTTCAGTCTGAAAAATATCTTAATGAAAGCTTCATGGAAAAATGGGTGAATGAGTGAAGGGCTGCCCTGCAAGGTGTGACTGCTATATTACATACTGGGGTCCATGATCCATATCTCCATTGGGTCACCTTCCCCACATGAACTAGAGGAAGTGAAGTAGTCCATAATTTTGTATTTTCTGGACAAGAGGGCAATTCACATTCCTGTGGGGGTGAGGAAAAAAAAGAACTTTTGAAATATACATTTTGGAAGAGCCAAATGTAAAGCAAATGGTTAGCATTAATTAACATGTAAATACTATCTTTTACATTTTCCCTGGAATTATTGAAAGACCTTTCATTTAATTGCTTTATTTCATTTTAAATGGAGTATCAAAGAAAATTTATTTGATCTTAAAACTGCATTAGTAATACCTAATAATATTGGCACGTTGAGAAAGAACAGTTTTGGCCAACTTGTTGGAGAGAAGGAGCATAGACATTGCAGTTTCCTGCTTCAGTGCCACAGGCAGCAAACGAGGACCAAGCAAAGACAGTGGCTGTGCTATCCTGTCCTTTATACCTTCAGCTACTGACAATTTAAATTAGCCCAGTTTCAGTCAGTAGCCAAACAGGTACCACAATTAAAAATGCAAAGGATAATCAAACCCAGTGTTTGCACATCTAAGCAGAAATAAACTATACCAATTAACTGGCTTTTATATTTAGAAGCTTATTAAAGAAGCTGGTTGGGCACTATTTATTAAGCAGGATGGCAAGCAGTACCCTTACAATATTCTACATGTTGGAGCTTCCCCCCCTGCCAAATAATCACAGGCCTCTGGATTTCTTGAAGTCATATACTCTAATTCTTTAATCACATACCAACTTCCAAACATCTTTTAAAATTACCCTTCTTTTACTTAATTCCCTAGGAAAAATTTGACGTTTGTGAAGAAAAGCATAGAGTGTCAGTATGTTGTTCTCATTTTAGAAGTGATGTCCTCCGAGTTCCCACATAGAGTCAGTAGAAAGAGCTGCATTTAGACACTTTTGACAGAGAAGTAGAGAGGTGTTTTTCAACTCACCTGCCTGTCTCTTGGACGCGTGGCAGCGCTGCAGCCCCTGTCATGGCTCAGAACAACGCGGTACGTCCCGGTCACGCACCGGACTGCGCGCACCTGGTACCCGCGCCCACACGTTACCGCACACTGTTGAAGGTGGGAGGTTTGTACACTTGAAATGGTGCTATTTATAATCAAAGTTCATTTTTAATTACATTTTCTACTTTAAAACTCTTTCTAGAATGAATAATAATGACTACCGAGATGGTGTTAACTTTCTTTGTGGCAGACTATCAGACACTTGACCAATGTCCATAGCACACCAATGAACAGGGCTTGTGCAGGACAAAGGATTTCTCTCTCTCCCCTTTTCTATCCCCTGCAGTGAGCAGGCTGGAGGTTGGGCAGGAGACTGGGAAGGAACACTGCCAGAACAGCTGACCTGATCTAATCAAAGGGACAATCCATGCTCTATAATGTCATGCTCAGCAATAAAAACTGGTGAAGAGAAAGCAGAGGAAGGGAAAAGGAGGAGTAAGGAGCAACTTCAAATTAATCACTAACTGTATCTGTTAATGTCTTTCCCTTCACTACAGAATTTGACCAGAGTGCACTCAAAGCTGCCACCTAAAATATTAAATATTATGACACAAATCCTATCGCTATAAATGGTGTGGTTCAAGCACAAGTACTTGTCAAAACCTGGTTGTGAATGGCAATTACCAGGTGGTACAGTGGAAAAAACTGCAATGAAAAGTTATGCTCCAGTGACATAGATTGGTAAATTAACTGTACAAGCTATTTCAGAAAACTATTTTTTATTCATAAGAGCTCTATCATGGGACTGAATTAATCTTTTATTTAACTTTTGCATTTAGCTTGTAGGAATGGAAAGTTGTGGCCTTGTGATCACTGTTATCGATGTTAGATAACAGTGTGGTTATCTCTAAGGTAAAAAATTTAAAGAAATGTCTAAATTACAAATATACTTAATTTCCAAAGGTGTATTTATTCTGTATTTTAATAAGAGGATGTATGTAATAAGGTAAAGATCAGCTGCTATTTGGTTATGATTTCCCACTAACATCTAAGAAACATTGAATAATCTTCTTTTGGTTTGAGTAACCTGATCTTATAAAAGCCACATGAAGTTGAGTATTTTTAATTAATTCTCATCTGTTTACTGACAAAAGTTTCCTTCATAAATTAATTCACTTTTTTCTAGCATTTTACATTCATTTTGGTTTACATTCGATGAGTGTCACACAGGAACATATTTTTCAACAGCACTTTCACATAAAGAGATAGCAGATCTTATATCCCTGAAGGTAAAAACAAAATGCAATAATGAAATATTAAGTTCTTTTCCCCGCTATTATTAGCATATGCATTTCTATGATTGATTGAAGTATATTGTAGATTAAAGATTGACCTGTATAAATTGAAGTATATTGTAGATTAAAGACATCTATAATAATTGAAGCTACCACTTGAATATGCCCACTTAACTATAAATATTTGGTCTTTTACTGTCTCATTCATCTGAACAGTTTGCTACCCTCATTTTCATTATTCTGGTGATATAATACACTGATGTACAAAATATCTTTGATATTAAGGCTCAGGATATATTATTATTTTAGGCATTTAACTTATATATGGGTGTTCCTAAATTACAAGTTAGATAGTCAATAGGACCCTGCAAAGAAACATGTGACTCAATTCAACTCAAACAACGAAAAAGTATTGTTTTGTGATTGCTCATAGCCTGAATTATAAAACAAGAAGTCAGTAATCCTTATGTACTCACTGATCCCCAAGGCCCTACTTGCCAAGATGCACATTCATGAAGTTCACACGGTGTTATTGACTCTGGTCTGTCATTTGGGTTACAGAAATCATCTCTCAGTTGTTCATCATTAAGTTGGCACCAGACTTGACGATGCTTCATTCCTTTGCCACATGTCACAGGACACTGTAAAATTATTATAAACATCAGTTTTCAGAAACAGGAATCTGCATTAAGGCTTCCATTTCTTTTAGTAACTTGCTGGGTTTTAAAAATCCTATAAATAACAAAAATATTCCATGAATATAAGTAGTCCAAAAACCCCTATTTTTTAATGAACTTTTCATATCCTGTTAAGTTCAAGTCAAATGCTAATACAAAGAAATCACTATTAATACTCTAAAGTTCCAAATGATGAAAACTACATGCAGATCATTTATTTCCAATACAGTAACAGCGCAAATTATTACAGTTTTCACTGGAAAAATGTTTAAACTGTCCACAATTCTTTTATATCCATCTAGCCTATAATAAAATGAATATAATTATATTAAATATGGCTACATAGTTGTCATTGCTTCATAAAAAAGGAAGGTATGCAAATTACTGCAAATACATTTACTTTACGTATCTTCACTACCTCATTTTAATGTAACAAAATTAAGAAGAAAAATAAATTCTAGGAGTGTTTTACAGAACTTCTCATGCCAGTTGTATATGTGTGATGTGTATCAGACAAATCATAGGACTTAAGAACTTTCATAACCATGTGGCCTAAAATAAAATAAAAACCCTAAACACTTATGGAGCTTATTTTAATATTGATGACCAGGACCAAATGTACTTTAAGTTTTACCTTTGTAAAGGTACCTAAATTGTACCTTTCATTACCTCACTCCAATCAGTAACCGACCAGCTTGGACATAAGAATTCATTGCAACTCTGTGTCACAACTCGTGGAAGTTCCTGGCATTCTCTGTCAGGAAGATGACGTCCCAGGTTGTTCATACAAAAAGCTTCTCTGGTTCTGACACCTCTTGCACAGCTCCTGGAACACTGTGGTGTATAGTTATGAAACAGGAAACAATACAATAAAACCAGGCCAAAATACATAATCAGCCCTTAAGGTAAAAGACGTTAACGATTGCACCAGACAAAAGTGTCCTCCATTTGATCCACAGAATGCTAATATGTTCATTTGAGATAAATTCAGCACTTTGTACAACAGTTCCAAGATAAAGCTCCACCAAAGAACAAAATCAAAATTGTACGGAACTAAATCATTAAGTAAATAAAATATACACCTTTAGTGACCAGATGTTCCCTGCTAATATCCAAAACCAAGCTGCAAACAAGCTACCCATTCTTATAAAAATATAAGGAAGTTGCTGAAATATAAAGGCTGGTATTAGCTGATTCTACATATATGTATTTGTCAAACATTGTTTCCTTTTAGTTATTAAACTAAAAAAATTATAGAGAAATAAAAATTTGGTATGAACGCTAACCAGAACTATAATGGTACAAATATAAAGTTTTAAATCTGTACCTCTGACCATTCTGTGTAGTGCCAGCTTCTTAACATACAGTCACCATGGCAAGGCTCTCTGGCTGGTGGTTTCTGCTGATCAGCACAGTACTTATCCTCCACTGGAGCACTGAGTCCTCTTGCAATAGAGTACTTCATGCAGTGGATCTCAATAGAACGATGTCCTGGGCCACACTTTGATGTACAGTCACTTTTGCCAACACTGTGCCACCTAAAATGACAAACTGTTGTAGAAAGCTAACTATGTTTTAGAAAATATGACCATGGCAATTAGAACACTCAGAGAATGTATCAAGAATTAAAATGTAAATATAGATATGCATTTTAGGGAACAAATAAAACTGTAAACTCTATCTCATGACTGGATTTTCAAAGCAATATAAAAGAATTTGACTCATAGGCTTAAAAGAACTTTTTTTAATTTAAAGGATCTCTTGTCTTAATCTCCTGGGTGATTTTGAAAAATGCAAGCTATAATTCTAACTCTTCATCCTCTGAATATTTCAGTGTGGGCTGTCTTGGAGTGCAAACACACCAGTCTGTTTCACATCATTTCCAGTTGTGGGTAAATTCTAGTGGAAAATGTATTTCATGCAGCAATACAAGTTTTTGTGCCACAATATATAAAACAGATTCACAATTCTAGCAAGAGATTTTGTACTTTACCAATAAAAATCAGAAAAGTACCCTAGTTCTATGTGGAGTTGAAGGTGTAAATATCATGTATGAAGCCATTACACCAACAGATTTAAGAAAAACAAGGAGGGATGGGAAAGATGAGGAAGGTAGAGAGGGATGGAGTGACTCAGGATAAACCAATCTGAATTATCTTGTTTCAATGTGAATCAATAAAACCATATAAGAGCACAATAACCACCAGTTAGGAACCTTTTTTACCTTAATTCACACTCTGTATTACACTCCTCAAAGACACTCGGTACAGTGGGTACAAGTTCACATCTTTGATCAGACACTACCATACGATCACTTTTACGTACGCACATCGTTCTTCTTCTTCGAATACCTCGAAAAAGCATCAAAAGAAGTAAATAAAGGGCTAAGATAAGAAAGACTGCCCCATGGATTCCATTCATCATTCAGGCACTGAGATACCCAATTAAGACAAATTGCTGTACACAGCAGATTCTGCACAAACATGCTGCTTTGTGCAGCTCACTACATTCCAGGTGGAGAACAACCTTTCGCAGCCACCTTCTCCACCTCCCAGCTGTCCTACAGTGGTCTCACAGGATATCATCTTCCAGAGAACTCCAAAAGTGCAACAGTCCATTTACTCATCAGGCTAAGCATTCCAAACACATCATGTACGTCCTGCTAATTAACATATTTCCTGAATCACCATGTCAACTTAGACGTTGTGATCCTTTCCCTTAAAGAAGCAGAAAATTTGATCACAGGGTACCTACAAGATCTGGAGTTCTGGGAGAAATACTACAGTTGTCATCTGTTCAGCTTCTCTAGCACATGAGCATGTATACTACCAGAAGAAACTCACCATCACATTTTCAGGCTTCTTTAGCACCCACTAATAAGAGTATTTGTCAAAAAATCTGTGTATGTACACTTTTATATACACACATTTCATAAATGCTGTGGCTTTATTTTTATACTGGAATAGCCTAGAGAGTAACAGTTTAAAATGGTCAAATATGTCTTTAAACAGCTTTGTCCCATGTAGCAGATAATCAAAAAAAGACAAATAAATAAGTATGAAAGACACCAGACAAATCAGTGATCACCTGGAAATGGTATAACGGGAGCCTAATGAATATTAATAGACATACAATACTACTTTATAAGGATGTATGAGATTTGATCAAACCTTTTTTTTTAACAAACTGCTCCTATGTCTCCAAATGTAAGTTTGAATATAGAATTGTACTCCATAAGTAGAATTAAGCACAAATAAGTACAAAAAGTAGCAAAAACAGAAATCAGAAGCTATTCTGTCCTTAAAAGCTCTGTGAACTTAAAATTTACTGTGAGCAAAAAGTTTCTTCATTAGAAGTAATGTAAATCAAAAGTGAAAAATCAGAGAACTTAAGAGGAATCCCTTCCTAAATCCCATCAGTTCTTTGGTTCTGGTGAAAAAAATACTTCACAGTACCTTGGCACATCCTGCTGCAGTCTTGCCAGGGTCCATAAGGATCCCATGTAAACAGATCGCTTCCATCTTCTATCGGGACATTGAATGAATAACGCACATCAGGGTTGTACAAATTCCCTACACACAAAACCTTGATTGAGATAAAATAATAGCTGTTTTTCAGTGATTTTGAACATAAAATTATGAACACAATGATCATGTAGGAAATTTTCAAACTTCTGAGAAAAGCAAACATGCACCTGTAAGGTTAGTTCTTCTTCAACTTTACCAGTGCTGTTAATTCGTTCTATTGTATTGTTTGAACCACTGTACTCGAAAATGGCTCCTTGTATATTGATTTCTCTTTTTGACATGCTTACAACAAAATTTCCATTCAAGATAAAATTTCCATGGGCATCTGATAAAGCTGTAAGTGAAATAAAATATTGAAAATCTATTTAGTTACAAGTTTCTGACAATAAAATCTCACCAACACATAGCTTTATTTTAGTCGATGTAAAAAGTTGTATCAAACACTTCAAATTAATGAATTCAACCCTAATCATCAGTAGTTTTCACCTGAGCAGTGGTCATGGATTGTCTAAGCCATGGATTTTCTCTGCATTATAGTACTTAAATAATATTTGTTCTGCTGAATTGCTGACTACAGTCCTAACTTTTAAATTTGGCTATGTTCTGCTACTGCAGAAGGAAACAAGAATTGTTGGTATTTCTGCCATATTCTACAGCCCACATCCTTGTATTTACTATAGCTACTTCTAGTGAAGTGGGTTTTAAAAGTAAATTTGAAAATAAAATTAAATTATTAAGCATTTGGGATAGTAATTTAAAACAATGACCTATTTGCAACAATAAAGATTAATGACAAGTTAAACATTTTTAAAATAAGGTAAAATTTGTAGTACAAGATGCTATTCAGGGGTTACTACATTTGAAATGGAAGCTAATGACAAGAGGCAAGGGTTGTTTCTAGGCAGCAGGTGATAAGGAAAACATTTTGAGAATTCTGAAGTTTGTTGGCTAGGATGACAGTGGAAGAAGAGACAGGAGGTAAATTTGCTTCAGTATTTTTTCAGGCACTTCAGATACAATGTAACTACTGTGAAATAGAACAAACAAGATTTTTGGATGGATGTACATATGAATTCTTTTGTTGCCTACACACTTTTGCAAATCTATCAGCATGTGACAACCTTTATACTCTTTATGATCCAGATATAATAATATGGGACAACTGGTAAGTTTGCTGATGGTCAGACTGCTTTGTTAATAAACGAAGTAAATGCTTCCAAGATTTAAAATAACAAATACCTGAACTATTCCTGAGCTCACTTGTGGCATTCAAATTAACATTGTGACAACAAAGTAAAAAATTGTCAAAATGACGCAAGGTGCTATAATTCTTAATCTCTGATAAATGAACACACTCATCTAAGAACTAGAAACCTATACATCTCACTGATTTAGATACTAGTTTTCTGAAAACTAGTATCTACAGAGAGACTCAGGCCAATGAATATACAAAATAATTAGATATTTTCTCCAACGTCTTTATCAGACTTCTCATAATATACATCCAGAGCAGATCTCTGTCAAAAGCACAAAACCTATCCATCAATGTTGTACACAGGAAGCTTTTACCAAGGTAGTTGTCATCTTCTGGTTTCCCTGAGTAGCTGTGCTGTTGAATATCAATGTTTGTTGCTCCTTTGGGAATATTTACTACAACATTGTAACCTGCAAATTAATGATATGCAAAAGTAGCCAAGTATTAGTAAATATGAAAATACATTTTCATTTACAAAACCCTACAGTGTACCAGAGACAAATACTGAATGCCTTCACGTGTTAGGAAGTTTTAGGTTCTGTGTTCAGATATTTGAATTCAATTCTTTACCACTGAGCTCAATCTACTCAGAAAAATCCCTACAGAGCAGAACTAGTCTAGAAAGCAGTCAAGTATATCAAGAGGGACTCAGGAAACACTATGACTGCTCAAAATTTAAACTTTTACAGAAATCTGGGTAAGTCACTTAACATGAAATACCTCCATTCCCTGTTGACATTATTGAGGTAGCTTTTCTCTCCAACAGTATTTCAAGACAGCACGCTAAAGAATGAGTCTTAAATACTAAAATATTGCAGTGTTTCAGGCCGTATGCACAGGTAGATACATCTGTTAAACTAGCCATGTTTGATCCACCTTCTTCTGCTTAAAATATTGAGTGCACTCCCTTCAAAATACAAGTGCTTCACAAATGAGTCACCATTTCTTGTAGTATCTCCAAGTAATATTATGGTAACCTTAACACCAGCTAACAAAATAATGTGCATCAAGATCTACTTTTTAAAAAAGTCACACTGCACATAAACCTAGGTTAAAAAAATCCAAACATGTTTCTCACAGATGCTAACCACGAAATCAAAATACTTACAGCTGGGAAAAACTGAGTACAGCAAACATCAGAAACAAATAATAAATACAAACATGTAATCTGAGGTATTACTAAAAATTTTAATAATTTTTCCACTTATTTCACTGTGCTTAACAATATCACTGTGGCTTTAATTGATGCACCTCTATGGGTAAAAATTTAAATGGAAATATCCTTTTCATTTTGTACTGGGTTTCATTGGGATAGAGTTAATTTTCTTCACAGTAGCTGGTAGAAGCTGTGTTTTGATTTTGTGCTGGAAAATGCTGATAATTCAGGGATGTTCTAGTTATTCCTGAGCAGAGCTTACGGAGTCAAGGCCTTTTCTGCCACTCAACCCCCTTCATCAGCGAGGAGGCTGGGGGTGCACAAGAGTTGTGAGGGCATGCAGATGGACCCCAGCTGACCACAGGGATATCCCAGACCACATGCATCATGCTGGGCACATAAAACTGGGGGAAGAAGGAAGGGGGGAATGTTCAGTAATGGCATTTGTCTTCCCAATTCACTGTTTTGCATGACAGAGCCATGCTTTCCTAGCTGGACACCTGCCTGCCCATGGGAAGTGGTGAACCAATTTTGTGTGCACAGCTTTTGCTTCACCTATCAAACTGACTTTATCTGAACCATCTGAATTTTCTCACTTGTATTCTTCCATTTCACTCTCCCATCCCACTGGGAGGTAGCAAGTGAGTGACTAGCTGTGTGGTTCCAGCTGGGGTCAAGCCATGGCAAATTTAATAATTCATTAACTTTCAAGTGCTTTTAATCTGTTAAAACTATGCCATGCATTTAAATGAAGATTTAATCTAATTACAGGCCCATCACATTTACCAGCTGGGGGCAGCACTGCAATTGCAAACTGACAAGATGCATGCTCTGGATAAATACACAGTTTGGTCAATCTTTCAACGTAATGGGAAGAAAACCAAAACACAGTTAAAAAAGCCCCTCATCTCACACACTGAAGACCTTGTGGTAATAGAATGAAAGAAGAAAAAATATGCGAGGAAACTATAAAAAAAACTGCATAGCATGTTGTCAAGGGTACACAAAGAGAATAAATCACATACTAGGATACTGAGAATGACCAGGAAAGCCTCAGACACTCGAATTTGATGTAATAATAATAGCCAACATAGTAATAATGTGTACATAATTAGATTACCATCTCCTAAAATGGAAGCCAAGTAAATTAGTATTTTGCTGTAATGAGTTTTTGATGATTTCTTTACTACTGTTTACATAGTTACTGATAACATCGTAACTGCATGGCTATAAGCACACACCACAGGCTGCAACTATCAGTTCCAAATTCTGCCTTAGTAAAATGGCTCATTTCAGTTTGAAAGGGAATCAAATGAAGTTAAAAGAAAAAGATCAAGGAGACATCAGCATACTTAGCTTGTGATCCTAATTCAGAATTTTTTTGAAAATTGTATTTCCTCAGACTATACTGTCAGTCATTAGCCTAGGGATGTCTTAGACCTCCTATGGACATGAGAATTTTAGTGATCAGCTAAGTACAATTGATTGTTGGCTGTACTCCTACTTGAGCACATCCCGTGATAATGCCAAATGTTCAGCATACTGTTCATTGGTATAACTCAGTATTATCTCTTATATGCTGTAATTCAAGAGTTTGAACATAATTTAAAGCATTCCACTAACTATGAAATCAAAGAGTAACTCAAGGTTTTCCTCATCCCAAAACATGGGGGCATTTTTTCCCCTCTAATTTCAATTTGAAGCAAATAAGTCTGTGACAATGGAAAGTCATTAAATCAGAGTGACAGTCTTGACCATATTTGCATAATGGCAGTTTCACATAATGGTCACTTGACTTGTAACAAATGTGTATGTGATAAAACTCACATGCTATCTATAAACAACTTCTTAGGACAGACACAAGAAAAAAGACTTGTATTTATATGGGAAGGGTAGTTGTATAATTTTTTTGGTAATTTTCAATGGGAAAATGCCATTTTCTTTTCCCTGCCAGGGGAAAAGAAAATCGAACAGGATACTTGGCATACTTTCCTCTTCAGCAGCAATCCCTTTGTTCTATGAAAATCCTATTTGGCAGCTCTCCAGGTATCATTTTCACTTCACCTGTGGTCTCTTTCAACCAGTGAAGTGGTATGAAGGAGCCTCTAGGCTGATATTAACCTGGAGACTTCTGTCTTTATGTTCTATGCTCTAACTACTTAACTGCATGGCTACACACATACAGTAGTCTCTCCATACTTCATAGGAGAGACTACATATAGCAGAACTATCAGTAGCTCTTGTAGAGAAACTAAATCAAATAAATAAGAAATATCAGAGTTATTTAGAACTTTCTCATTCACTACCTGTCAATGAGGAGGAAAAACCATAAATATTGTTACCCCTGTTCTCTGGAAGGAGGAGGGTCACATTTCATAGGCTGTATTCACTCTAGGAGAAAACGAACCTCATCAGCTGCTCACAACACAAACTTCTTTCTATCTCTTTCCACAACCAAAATGAGATGTTGGAATATGTCCTTCAGCTGCAAAGTTTAAGACCAGAGAATGCAAAGTACAAAGCAGGAGCATTCATCCTTTTAAAGTACTTTTACTCTCATAATTTCTGTTATTTTTGGCTTTGATCTTTGAGGAGATTGATTTTTCTTTTCACTTGAATGAGTTAGTATGTCAAAGCGTTTGCATCCTTGAGAGGGAATGTGACTGAAAATCAAAGATATTTTTGTTTAACATGAAAAGAACATGAAATTCTGCTTCCTTAAATGTAAAGAATAATTTCTAAGCCATAATGAAGTGTGCATTAAGATTTTAAAAAAAGCAGAACAAACATACCATAATGAGCACTGTTGAAAGTACCTGCAAGTGTCTTACATGAAGAATTATCACCACCACAGATTCCACATTTGTCTCTCCTTGCCTTTGAATTCAAAACGTGATCACAGCCTGCTTGCTACAAAAAATAATAAAAATAAAAAGGCCCAGTGTCACTCAGCCCAAAGGAAAACAATGAAAAAAAGTAAAGTAAGCTTCCCCAAAATATGGTTGTTCACTGTATATATCTAATCTTCCTTGCCAATTCATTAAAAGTCATCAATGGTTTTGGATTCTGCAATATGAGGACAAAATAGAATGGTGCAATCCCAATACACTCCATATGCCAAGAACTGCATAAGAATACACAACAGCATGTAAAAATTTTGTATTAAAAAAATCAATATAATTTATAAATTTTAATTTATATTTACATTAAAAGTCTTGGAAGCCTAAAAGCAGTATGTATATATACATGGTTATCAATTCATTTAAAGTCTGTCATTACTGAAAAGAAGCAAAGGAATACACGTAGACTGTGCTGGTTTAACTAACATAATCACAATTTTTGTTTATGCATCTTTACTTAAACTTACAGGGTTTTTTTTAAACTGTGATAAACAGGACAATTCTCTGGCATTTCCTCTTTATTCAACCATATAAAAATAAGGCATATTTTATCCTCCTTCTGAATTTGCTCAGTTTCACTGCAATCAACAAAACCTCAACAAGGCTTGACAAAAAAACTCTTGAATTGTTTAAATATAGCACCTTGCTTCTCCAAACAAAATCTTGAGGCAATGCCATAGCTGCTATTAAGCAAAGAGTGCTGAATAGATTTAAGGGTCAGCTCCTCCTGACTTTACAGTAAAGTAATAATTACATAATCTATCTACCCTTGGATTTTCTACCACTTGGATTTTCTACTTCTTTGGTAGCAGAAATACAATGCTAATAATCACACAGCATGCTTCTTTCCTCTCTTTATGCTAATTTTGGATCAGTTTCTCACTGCTCACTTGAACAATATTAACTCTTTCACATATGAGGCAAGACTGCGGGGTCATCAGATTCAACTGTATGTTCTTAACTTAATTGCTTCCATTTCCAGATCTTTAATTTGATAGGTAATAAAATTAGCTTAAGTGAACTCAGAACACCATATTTTTAGAAATGTTTACTTGTATTAATATTTAATGTCTACTTTACCATCTGTTAAATTGATTTTAATAATTAATAAGTTTAGATTTAAATACCCTGCATAAGCCTTGAACACAAAGGTCATTGGTTTCTGCTCCACAGGGAGTACCATCAGCAACTCTGTCCTTCAGCTGATAGTAGGAAGTTGTTCCAGAAACTCGGCAAAAAAGTTTACAGCGATCTTTCATAGAAACTGGAAAGAAAATCCAAGAGGTTTCTTGTCTGTTTTAATACTTTAAATAAAGTAACATTTTCATTATGTTAATTGAACAGATGTGTAATTACTTACTACCACTGTATTTTGGAAGCCAGCGAACAGCAGAGGTAAGGCCATTGATATTGAAGTGTTTGCCATCAAATTCAGAGCACTGCTGCTCCCGAAAATCTTTTTTGCCTTTTGGACATGAATCAGTATTACATGACTGAAATTTCATCCTGCGACCAACACAGTACTTTCCTTCATTTCTTGGCCTAAAAAAAAAAAGATAAATGTAAAACACACTCATTTTCTAAAATTGCAGTTTTCCACGAAAAGTGGCCTCAGCCATTGACCTGATGAGGAAAATCTCACACTGCATTCTGCCAGCTGTGTAACTGACTTACACATGCTCAGCTTCTACTGGGTGTTCAATTATACCCAAAATAAACCCAATCCTTGTGAAATACTGTTGCTGAGGTAGTAATATTACTACGGATGTTTATTAATGAATTATTATTTCTACTTCTCTTACAGCTATAACTATTTAGCCTGGGTAATAGTATTAGTAATTTTAATCCTTTTATCAATTTAGCTGCAATTCCAGTCATATTTCTACACAAGCAGCACCTCCCTCAGTAATTTGAAATTATCACTTTACAGAGTGACAAAGAAAGAAGACAATTAGGAGCTGGCACAATATTTTTCTGTACTCCTGATATTGGTTTCACTTTTGGGATCAAAAGAATAAAAATGGGAAATTGTGGAAAATACCTCAATTACTGTCAAGTCTAAAATACCTTTTAACAGTTATAAAGCCTGACACAAACTAATTCAGTATTAGTATGTTCTTGGGGAATCAAAAAAGAAAAAATCAAGAGCATATTGATACTATCAATCACTATGGACTGAAAGAGGCATTATCTAATGGCAATCTAGTCTACTGCCTCTTACTCATCAGAGAAAATAAAACAACCTGAGCCACTTGATTGAAGTTCATTTATCCTACTGATACTATCAAGCTGACATGACTTCCTAGAAAAACCCTGAAACTACTCAGGCACCAGCTGTTGTTCTGCTTCTGGACAAGTTAAGGGTAAAGTTCTCCTTGACTTTTACTACAGAGAACAAAACCCACATGGAATTATTCAGCCAATGTAATGTTCTAGTATAAAGGGAAGTTTTAAACGCCTCTGTTATAACAACGCTCCTTGTGGGTTGTTACTGGTGGCGATGTTGTGGAAAAGCTTTAAATCAAAGCAAATCAAGTGTGTCACTAAAGAGATTAGTAGGGAATACATGTATTTATTTTTGCAGTTCTTCAAAGAAAGCATCTAATGTTTAAAGAAATCTCAACAGTTAGAGTAAACCTAGAAAAAAAGACCCTGCCAAACTAATTTTTTAGAAACATTTGCAAGAATGGATAATGTTGTTGAAAGACATGAGTAATCTAAACGTCCTCTGCATAGTAGTCTATAAACGTATCTCTTTCCAAAAACATGGCTGAAACAAGCATTTTTTATTGGTGCTTCAAATTGATTTGCACAGCCCACAATACTTCTGTTTTATTTTGAGCCAATCCATAATTTTTTAGTATCTTTTATTATGTAAATGTAAAACACAATAGAACATAATAAAAAAAGTGAGACACAATAAAAAGCCATACTCTGGTCGATTACACAGCCTGGTGGTGCTCTTGATTCCACCTCCACAAGTCCTTGAACATGAGCTATAAGGTCCCCATGGTCCCCATTCTCCATCTACAGGACGCAGCTCCATTTCTCTGCTCACACAAATTCCATGGCGGCAATGCTGCACAGTCAAAAAACAAAATAAAACTTATAATTCAATCAAAAGGTTACTGTATATTGTATGTTTTGTTATTGTTATTGTATATTTTAGGCACAAAAAGAACAAAATTTAAGCACTCACTTCTCTTACCTGGATCCGGATATTTTCTAAAATGCTCCATTTCCTTTAAGATAACTTACCCAGTAGTCAAGTTTTTAAAAATGCTATCCAGAGTTCTTTGATAGCTAGGAAATCTACTGGATATTGAATACTTATCTGTCTTGTCACTTCATCAGGATTTCAATATCTCTAAAAGATCTTGAATTCCTGATATGTCTTCATGCATAAAGTTCAAAACATAGATTTAGAACTGTTTTTTATGTACAATATTTTTCAGTTTAATTTTTAACTCATGCTGATATAAAAAGTGAAAATTTATAAGAAATCACCAAGAAAATCAGGGTGTTTTGAACATCTTAAAAGCTAACTATCTAGTGGGATTGTTTGGGAAAAGCAGACAAGCATTTAAGACCTTGATTATGTAAAGCAAGATGGTGCTATAGATTCATTCTCGAATTCAAACTTTCACAACTATAACAAAAAGTGTAAAATATTTTAATTTATTAATATTTAATGAAATTTTAAAATTTACTGCTAATTTAACAAAACTATTACCTTTAAAATGGAATTAACAGTTAAATTTTTAAAAATGAATAGTAAAGAAACAATAATTCTTAGAGCAAAATACTACATTGCAATGCCTATTATATTACTTTAGATCTTATTCTTGGGAAATAACTACCTATTTCCACTAAAAAATTACATAAAGAAGAAATTTTCATTTCATCTGCTGGGATTTACATTATTAAGAAGACAAAGACTGTAGAACTATTTTGTTGTGGTCATGTCATTATGAGACTTCACCACACTGTAATTGTACACTTTTATTGTTTATAGAAAGTAATTATCCTTTTTTTCCCCAGAAGCATCAATCTCTTGCTTCTAAGCATTTACTATCCCTGTTCCTGACTGCAAATATGTGCCCACTTCAGTGATTATTCAAGAACTACAAGACTAAAAAATCTAAATGAGAATCTTATGATGGGTGTATGTGTGACTTTTTCCAAAGAACCCACAGGAACTACCAGGACTAATCCTACTGATGACTTACAGCATTTGGAATTCTAATTCACTAGTATCCTTAGGAAAATCCCAAGTAGTATATTTGACCACAACAAAGAGGAATAGTTTACATACTAAAATAGAATATTTACGAGACACTATAATTTCAGCACTACATATCCTGCTGACTTCTATGTGGGAAATGTGTCAGCTCTGTCCTTGACTCCAAACACCCTCTGAGGCATCAAAGACTGCCCTCATCTGGAGACAAGACACTGGCCAGGACCAAATACATGGGGTCAGTCCTCATACATAATATAGAGAATTCTTTATTTTAGATGCCTGTTTGCAGACTCAGGATTAGATTGTCCATTAATTAGGTTTGATGTCAGAAGGGATTCTGCTAGTTGTATTGACAGGGAGTGGCTTATCCCATCCTTCCCTACAGGAAATATAGTGTATGGATCAGTCACTAGAGCAGGTTATATCAACTCAATTGCTTGTTATTTCTAAAGCCTAGGCTTTGCCTCTCTGCAAGCCAAAACAACCTCAAATTACCTTAAACTCAAGAAGGATTTTGATAAATAAAGTGTCTGGCACATAAAACAATTTAATAACCTCTGATACACAAATTATTAAATAATAAAACAAGTATTAAACTTCCTATTTTTTACAATTAATTTAAATGCTACATAGAATTTCTTAAGAGTTATTACAAATTTATTGCAGAAACTATCAAGAAACAAACTTCACTGAACACACAAAAATTGTGTGCAGTCTTTCTGAATACAGCTGACTGGCACAAAATTCAAATCTTGTTCAGTGGTTTTATCACTGCCTAAAATAACTCCTAGATATACTTTTTTCCTGATTAGTATATACTTCTGTTATATTGATACTTATGTTCACATGCTATCAAACATTTTGTTCTCAAAATAGGAATTTGTCAAAGAAACAGGTTCTCTTTTCAGGCTTCTCCCTGAGTTCCTAATCAAACCTGATAAAATTGCCTGCCTGTATAATTCCTTGTCACTCCAACTCTTGCATATAGGCCATATCTTTTAAGCTCTGAATGCCTTCCCTTAAGAATATGATAATTCCAGTTGATTCTCAGACCCAAAGCAAAAGCAGAACAAAAGCTAGATCTTGGCACAGAACTGTGTAAACAATCCAGTCAATTGGCGAGATCATCACCTAATGCTAAAACTAATGCTTTAATCCAAAACCAGAAAGCCATCATTATTTCCCTGCATATGAATTCTCACTGGAGTGCTTATTGTTAGTTTGTATTATTTTTTTTCAAGATGGCCTTCAGGTACCTTTACATCTAAGCCTTCTAGTACCTAATGTCAAATCCCTAGCAATCAAAGGCGCACTTTCTACATACCCCATCCATAAGCTAAATGAGGAACATTAAGAACTTGCCTTTCCAAGAACTGTCCTTAGCATCTTAGGAAAGAATTTTTTACACTATAGGCTGAAGAGTCTAAATCCTCCTTCACAAAATGAATATTGCATTCTAATATAGACAGTGACCTAGCTTTTAGGTTCTTCATCCATCCAGAAAAACACTTACAATAACTTGAAGGGAGATTTCAAGAAAAGAGTTTTTAAACAAAATTTTATAGCCACAGCAGTACAATTTTGATCCATAAAAATGTAAAGCATATGCTTACATCTGGGATTTTAATAGCTTATTCAACAAACTTGTCTGAGCTATTATTCGGCTGCATTCCTACAGAAGCAACATGATGAAGTCACGGTAGAAAATTCCAGCACCAGACACGTTCCAGATGTCCCTCTGTGCTCACTTGAATCATTGCTTCACTGAGAACAGTATGACACACAGAGCTTTCATAAACTTAAATATAATTGCTAACAATTTTTTCTACATTTTTATGGCAAATATAGCATATACAGCATGTAAAGTGGGTATCACACTAAATTCCAGACATACTGATTGCAGCAAGTGGCAAGGCTGCTCTAGTCAAGATCAACAGTTGGTTTTCTGTCAAAAAACCTAGAAATGCTTCAAATTTGGAATCAATAAATCTATGGGTACCCAAATTTGTTTTTATTAATAATCTCCTTATAATAAGCACTTGGAGTCTTTCCTATGGATTAACCAATGACTTGATAAATTGATTTTGAGAGCTTCCAATTTATCTCTTACTGAACTTTCTAAATTTCCAGGAAAGCAACCTTGAATGAAATTATTGAAGTGTTACTTGACAGGCTAAGCTCAGCTTTGACTGAACCAAGGAGAGTGGTAGATGCATGCAGAACCGGACTAGAGCTCCTCTGAAAACAAGCACTTCCCACACAGCCCACCAAGATGAGAAGTGGGACCCTAAGGCACATAAAAGGAGCTAAACCAAAGCAGTTAATAAAATGAGCATACAAGGCAGAAGAAATGGAGCTTGGAAAGACGTTGAACTGAAGGTGTCACCACAGCACCTCAGGTCTTTATCTCTGTGGCATGGATTCTCAGACAAGTCTACACTTATTACTCAAATGACATTATGTACAAAACCCACACTCTTTGAATTTTCTCAATGTTTTCAATTTTTTCTTGCAAAAAAATCTGCATACTTTATTTCTCCTTGAAATTTCTAATTTTTCTGAAATTATAGCTCATAGAAAAATATTTCACAGAAATCACAGAAAAAAAGTTTACAGAAAAAATGTATGGTTTGAGCCCCAACTTTACTCTGTTCTTGCCGTTCAAAAAGTCTACTGCTGCTGTCCAGATGGTGAAAATATTCCCCTATCCCCAAATCTGACAAAATCCATCTGATTTTTTTATACTTACTTTACATATATACACATAAAATTTATTCTTCTAGATTCAATATCTTTATGTATTATATTAATGAGATAATCAAGCTATGTAACAATTCTTAATAATAATCAATAAATGAGTATTACATACCAGTGAAGAACAGCAAACATACTTCAGAATTAGATGGATATTTCTTTTACTGTTCAAAGCAATTCTTTGTTGCTCTGCATCCCCATTCTCAGTTGTACCTGTATCCCTGTCTTTTATGCCAAAAGGACTAGGATGAAATCTTAATTTACTTAATAACTATTCTGAATATTTTTAGATGCTAGCTCAATATACATTACATATCTACAGTGAATAGAATTGATTAACATGTCTCTAAAACACAAAAAGGCAAGTGCTTTCCAATCCAACTGTTAGTTGTATCATATGAATTCCTTCTTGCTGTTAAAGAGACTTTTACAAACTTCAGTGACAGTTGGTTTCTTTCAATGTTTAAGTGCCAAACTGCCATTATGTAGAACACTGGGATATCCCCAGAACACTGAAAAGTTTGGGTCAGAATCATAAAGCTAACTCCTACCTCTTCATTTCAATGCTCAAGGAATCAAGACAATAGGGGCATATTTCTATATTCCTCAGGAATTCAGGAAGCAGCAGATGGCAACCTTTTGGAGTGCCTCAAAAAAATAGTAATAAACCACTCACAATTTATTGGGTATTTTTGCTGTTATTTTCATAGCAATAAAGACTTGTTCTGAGAATGCCACTACTGGAAGATAAGTGTTTTCAACAATTTTTCTTTTTTGGAGCTGGGGTTTTTTTGACTGGATATGCTTCACTAAATCCAACTGTTAGAGCAGCCATAGAGCAAGATCCATTAATACAACACATGACATTTGAAATCTGAGCTTAAAAAGTTGATGCTAAAAAAAATGTCTTAAATGGATCTTTTCTGTATCCATCACAGTAATAATGTCATAAATGCCAAATATAAAGCAATTTAGCTTCCTGGAAAATATTAATTACAATTAATAGTCACCATGTCTTATGCCCATTAACATCAGCAGCAACTTGCAGTCTGAGCTTGAGAAAAGCTGTCCCTTAGTCAGGAACAGATGACAATTTGTCAGATTAATTAATTGCTGTTCTTTCTTACATCTTTCAGAGGTAATGACTGTAATTAGCTCTTTACTTCCTAGAGAAAAATAGTTCCACTGCACTAATTACATAAAAAAGGTTTTTGTATTCCTATATAAAAGAAATCCTCTGATGTTGGCAAATTAGAGTCAATTTAACTGAAGATTACAAATTAAGTTTACATAAAAGATGAACTTCCTTTCTGATGAGTGACTGACTGAAAAATGGGTTAAACGTTGTAACACCAATGGCAATATTAATCAAGCAGAGCTTCCACTACAGCCTTTAAGTAATTTTTTCTAATCTTGCAAGACAGAAAGAAGCTATTTGAGACAGTTTACTCACTATGTTTGTTATCCATTAAGACACTGTTTTCAAATTCCTCACTAATATTGTCTTACCAAACATAGAATCTTTTCAGATTGAAAGTTATTGGGGGAAATTTAGAAATAACTGAGTGAAAGGTAGCAGCCTATTATACAAAGAAATTAAATTAGAGTTCTTAATAATTTTTGAACATATAAAATTATTTTTTAAAAAATTAACATTGCTCCCACAGCCCCTGAAGCTGCCAAAGCACACTACTATATAAAAGCAGCTCAACATAATAAACCACCCACTTAAGATAATTACTGTCATACCTCACCATGTAAAATCTCTAAAATGTTTATTCTCACAAAACCCTGACAAGTAAGAAAACACTTCTGTTTGCTGGTGGTGAAGTGGGACATGAAGAAGACAAATATTAGACCAGTTGAGCACCTGATTTCCATTCATTTCCCAAACTACATACAAATCCAAAACTAAAAGCCTCAAATCTTCACTGGAAACTGGATACAACTAGCCTCCACCATTGCTTCTGTTTCTATCAAGGTTCTGTAAGTGCCTTGACTATATGGATTAATTAGATATTCATGACCCTTATGGATAGCCCAAGAAAGGCTATATTGTTCAATTTTACAGATCAGGATCAGCATTCAAAGACTTGCAAATGAAGAAGCAGTGAGTGGCACCCTTATCACCCAAAATCTCCTTACCAAATAAACCAATGAGCAGAATATAGGAAACGCAGTTTCCACTTCTTTTTCTTAATCTGTCAAAGCATTCAATCCATACTTCAAGCAGCCAGGCAGTCTCACACATTGGGGTATAAATGAGAAGAGAGCTCCTGCTTTTAGCACTGAAAAGACCCAAGTGTCCTGAATTATGTTACAACAGGCAAGACAGAGGAATGACTGCAAGCTACATGTGCTTAAGGCACTTCCTGGAGCGGGTGAAGAACTATTGACACATGCTTTCATATTTTCTCTGAAACAGATACAATGCAGATACAAATAACTACTGAGACCAGACGCTAACCCAAAGACTCCCTCTTTCCAAAAAAGCATGCACCTGTACCTAAGTGACTCCTACTTAATTTGTTCTGGTTCAATAAACAGCCTCTACAAGATGAACTGGGGGAAACACACTTTAAGGATAGCATATTTCAGATAATTCTACTTTGGACGCTACCAATCAGGAAAAAACAACTTATGCATGAGCTGAACATTTCAAACAGAAGGAAATATGTCAACTTTCTCCTGACTTCTTTCACCTATTTTTAACCAGTGTGGCATCTTTAAACTCTAATAATTACTCTGAACAGACAAACTGAGGGTTTTTATGTCACAAGATTACAGAACTAAGAGAAACTGCATGTAAAGTCAGGTAGACAATTTTCACACCATCAATAGTCTATAGGCACAGTATTTGCCTCACAGCAAGCACTGATCTTTCTTACCTACATCCAAAATTGCAAATACTGAGAAACAAAACAAGGCTTACCATTCCTACACCACAAACTGTTCCATCAGCCAAAGGCATGTGCTGAGTACGACAACCCTTGTGAACACCTTCTGTGCTTGTGCACCACAAGCGTTTGCATTGTTTCTAAAAAGAAAGCCAGATTACTTTTGTTGCACCTGCAATACCATTTTAGACATTAGTTGTGATTAATTTTATTTTCTCACACTATGCAGGCTAAGTGTTTGCTGTTGTACTACCATTTTTCACAGAAAAAGCCCCACAAAACCAAAATAGATTTTGCTTAAGGTCAAGCAGGAATGTGGAATATCTGAAATTGATCCCATGAGTTCAAAAGATAACTTCATTTTCTACTTCAGTAGAAAATTTTATTTTAAAATATGTAAGAGGTTAATACTACACACCACAGTTTCCACATAATCCCCCAGAAAAACTCTAAGTGAATTTAACAGAAATTAAATGTACTGTCTAGAAAACTAAACAGAAAGCCTCATTTTTAAATTGCTAAAACACTCTTAACAGACAAATAACCCTTATGGATTAAAAAATTTACAAAGAAGTCTTCAGTAACACCATCTTCAGGTGTTTGAAGCCCCCTTTTCCTTTCCTTTAATATCTCCTGAAGCCTGACTCCTTTTAAACAAAATTTTACCTCACCAAAAAGCTCCACTTAATTCAGCCTGAATCTGAGCTTAAATGCTCTTCTTCAAACAGCTCCAACAAGACATACAATGCTGGTAGAGGAATTTTACAAGTGTTCCAAAATCTAACTCTACATGAAATCTTGTCAGCAGTGAATAAAGTGTTGTGGTTTTGTTCATATTGCAATGGCTACATTAAGTTTTCAAAACAAAACTTAAGTTTCAGTACTAATCTGGTCAAGTTTTCTTTTCACATCTCAGTTTTGTACAAAAAATATACACTCTGTAAGGCATGAAAATATTTTTTGACTCTGACAAAGTAAAGGGAATCTACAATTTGGAACAAACATTCAGAAAAAATGTTTGAGATAGTATATTTTTAAGTTATAAGTTTCTAAAAAGCATTAAAAGAAGCAGAGAAGCAATACCTGCTAATGTAAGTTACGACCTATAATGTGAAAACATTTGCAGGCAGGGCTGAAAAAAATCCCTTGAAGTTATTACAGGAAACCTTAGTTTATGCCGCTTTAGATATTTTAAAGGAATTATCACATTCATAGATATGGAAATCAAAATGAATGCAACCTACTTTCTACTGCTATAGATTTCTCACATGTGAAATTGCGATGCTGTTTACTGAACTCTTCCACTTAAAAACAACATAACCTGAAATTTTACTTATTTCAGGATAAAATTATTCCAAATCCAGTAATTTCAAGTAATTTTTTAGTCTAGATTAAGTATGACTTTGTCTGGTTTTCACTCACCAGGTAAGGGCATACTTGTGACCCAATACCAAAAGTAAGCTCACACTGCTTGTTGACATCATACATTGACCCAGGCAGCTGAGAGGAGAGATGGTATGTTCCTCCACTAGGTTTGTCTAGGAGGCATTCACCATAACCAGTACTGTTGTAAAACAGGAACAAAAAGTGAATAAATCACTCAACTCATTGGGAACCTTCTCACTATTCACACAACACTTACACATCTGTATCTCAGTGGAGTTATGGGTTTGCATGCCTACTTGCCTGTATAATGACTTTAATTGAATTAATGAATAATGAAATGTACCAGGTCACTTGATTTTCCTTTTTTGTATTTTCCATTTAGATCCATCAAACAAAATTAAGTGGGGTTTTTTCTCATTTTTTAAAAAAAAGAAAAAAAATGGTACTACCTAAATTATACCCATCACTTATTTTTAACATAAAAACTTTAGAAAATAAAGGGCGCCTATTCTAACCTACTAAAATAATCCTAAAGGTATTTTCAATAAAAAAATACCACTACATTAAAAGAAAATCTTCTAAGTTTTACATGTTCAGTGCAACTTTAATGGTCATAATTCACCAAAAAAGTTAAATACTTGTATTTTTCTGGAGGACTAAGGCCCTGCAAGTCAGTGGTTAAACCAAAGAACAATGCAAAAACTGTATTTAAGCAATACCTTTAAAATACTTCTCAGAAATAAATGAAAGTGGTAAAGGGAGTAAAAACTAGACCAAAAAACTGCACTCCAAACCATAGCATTATATTGATACTTACTCAAGAAATTCAGTGATGTATTTTTGACTGCATTTTGACCAGGTCCATGGACTTGTATGATAATTTAAAGTTGGAGCCATGACATGATATTGGTGTTTAATTCCAGCTTCTTTACATTTAAAGCTATCGTCATGAGGCACATTAAACCTAAAAAGCAAAACAGATAAATTCCAAAACAAATTCAGCAATTAACTGAAACTCTCTTTGCTGTAGCAGCAAATGCTTGAATTTTGAGTTTGAAAGTGCCTTAAAATTTAATGGGACTCAATACATCTATCTGACCTTTTGGCAATAGGTATCTTTAAAATGCCTTACATAATTATCCCCTTATCCAACTGATTCTAGTTATATTGTGGTGGGTACAGGAAGAATTTTAAAGTTAAGATTTTTTTAGCTTACCAGAAAAATTCCAGTGTTTTAGGAGTGTGCCACTTTAAAGGAACAACCCATCTCCTCAACTGAATATACAGGCCATGGCTGTTCTGTCCACAACATGCAACCCCAATACTCACATCATAACTCTTACTATTCAGAAACAAAAACTACAGAGCACATCAATATCATACTTAATGCAATTAACACATCAACTTATGTCACTATCCCAGTTAGCATGTGTCTAAGTGGACTTGCAGGCACAAGAAAATGAACAAGCTAGCTACTGAGCTCTGTAACATCGTCGTTACCTACACTGTGGCATGCTCATGGAGCTAGAGTATAGCACCTTTCTGCCATCACTGATGAGGTATGCTTCATAAATAAAATGCTGTCATCTCCTCTTATTTTTCAGTGTAAAGTATTTCTCTTTGTGTTACTCTACTGTATTCTGAAAGGATCAAACACAAGGAAGAATATTTCTATGTTATATTAACAACTGTCTTTTCTTAAAGGTAAATTCCTAACAGGGCTAGAATACACTCAGAGTTAACAGGACTATGTTGCACTATCTCAGTGCCCCAACCAGTTCATATGACAAAAGGACAGAATTCATCTCTTTGGACAGTTTTTCCTAAAATTCAGGATACCAACCGAATAATAAAATTCACAATTTCTTTACCAGGCTAACTGCAAGGGGCAAAAATAATGACTCTTCTAAAAGGCCATATCAGACTGCACCCTCTTAGAAATGCAAAGCCCACTGCTGAAAATTGGTCATATTTAAAAAGAAATTTAAAAAGAAAAAATTACCTGCCAAGAAATAGGTACTTACACATGTCCCAGCTCATGTGCTATAGTAAAAGCAGCACTCAATCCATTTTCTTCACTTATAGAACAACTGCGTAGTGGATCACACATTGTACCCAGCTCTGCTAAACCTGCAAAATTGAACCCTCATATAAAAGCTTCAGGGAATGAATTTGCACATATTGCCATGTACTACAGTGAATGCTATGGCACTCAAGCCAAATGTTGTGCCTCAAGTATGCAGCAAATTTACACAAAATGAACAACTACCTGGCACCAAAGTACATGCCAGGAGAGAACAGCAACAAGAAATGTGAAACCATTCTTTCTTGTCTGTGTGGCTTGATTTTTGTATCTATCTTCTGACTTATTGCTAACACAATATTCACACTGATATCCTCATATATATAAAATCATACTGATGAAAAAGCAAGTAACTCACCAAGAGTATCACACTTCTCTCTAGCTCTGCAGATATCTTCCCTTGAAAGAAAATATTTATTTCAAATCACTACAGCATATAAAAGGATATTTGACAAGTATTTCACTGTTGCTATACTAGTTACAGGAGTTGCAAATCTGATTCTCAATTTTTAATGTTACAGGTGATTTAGACAATTTGCATTCTAGTGAAAGATGTAATTTAAATTCACCAAACCAAGCCCACAGTATGGCTTTGTATCTAGCATGCAAAGAATAAAAAGTTATTACGTTCCTTCTCTACAATGCAGAAGGTAGATCAAGTATGGAATGATGCTGAAAAACATGCAAATTGCAGTATACTTGAAACTTTACAAGGGGAAAAAGTCAGTGAAAAAGAGTGAAAAAGAGACTATTCCAATGAATGAACATCAGAACCCTCACTGAGGTGACTGGTGTACAGGAAGAAAACATACTAATATTTATATGCTTTCCATTTTAAGCTTTTGATAGTTCTGATTACATCAGGCCTATCAGGAGCTGTCTGTCACTGCATCCTTCAGCTAACTCTATCACGTACAACACTCCTCCCCTATCACATGTATGTGAAAAAGCTAAAGATTTAATTTCCTTTCAACACTTTCAGGTCTAATTAATTTCTATCATCCTTAATGGAAGGATCACCAGATGCTTATCTATCAATATAGCAATGTCAGAGTAATTGCTCACATATTGCTAATCAGTGTTTTGGAAAGGCAAGATTGTGTTCTTCACTTACCTATGAACAATGTCAGTGGAATGGTAAAAAGACTATATTGTAAAAACAAAACTGAAGCATTTGTCTCACCTAGCTGGGTAATTGTGGCTATTTTAGATACTGTACCTAGTGATGAGAACAGCAGTATCGTGATGAGAAGGGTGAGTATCATCCAAAGGGTTTTGTGCTTGCTGCCATAAGCAAAAATTTCGGAGAGTGGTAGCTGCATTGAAAGTGATAGC
This sequence comes from Urocynchramus pylzowi, assembly GCA_013397555.1. Classification (NCBI taxonomy): domain Eukaryota; kingdom Metazoa; phylum Chordata; class Aves; order Passeriformes; family Fringillidae; genus Urocynchramus; species Urocynchramus pylzowi. The sequence continues at coordinate 473,855 of VZRH01003773.1, read as the reverse complement.
TGGTCCTTCCTAAGCAAGAAATGGCCAAAAACATCAAATAAGGGCTTTAATATTCATGCACTTGCCCTAACTACATTGTCATTTGTGCTGCTAATCTGCAAAGTAATGACTTGCATGTGGAAAGAAAGTCAGCAGGAATCCATGTAAGAATTCCCTCAGCAGATTTGTTTGAAGGGTCAGATCTGAATTCAGCTACAAGTCATCAGTCATAAGAACCCTTTACTCTAAACAATGTATGTGAGGATTTACCATGTGTTAAATATTAGAAAAAATACAGTGAAAAGATGTTTATGAGAAATAAATAGGCAATCCATATATTTGAAAAGCAAGTACTTCTTAAAATCTTAAAATATGACAGCTGTTAGGGCTGAAAGCCTTCCATTGAAACCCTCTATAAAAACTGCCATTTTCCTGCCATGTTTCCATGAGCATAACCACACTTCAGGTAGTTCTATCATAAGCTTTCATATGCTATCTGATTTATGGCAGTATAGGTCAACTGGACTTGGTAGTACAGAGCCAAGAAAATAAAGGCATTAAATACAGGCCTTGAAGTTAACCTTGCATTTCACATATTGTTTCCTATTTTAAAACAAAATTATGTAGTTTAAGAAAATATTTTATATTTAAACTAAAAAAAATTAAACTTTGTAATTACAATATAAGCTCATGCATTTTGTTTTTTATATAAGAATTAAATCTTTTAAGTATTTATTTTTCTTACCTGTTCATTGTGAATTACAATTAATTTGACAATAACTATATTTATAAGATTTCCAATAGATGAATCTTTATAGATTGCTGCAACCTAAAGAGAGAAAAAAAAGATTAAACTCATCTGGTAAACTATCTCTTTTAATGAAACAAACAAATGACCAAAGCAAACCAAGCCACTACACAACAGGTATCTCATGCATCCAACTGTACCTTCTACCCAAGGACATGGTGACAGAAAGAAAGAGTTTCTCAGTTTTTAATACCCAAATAGCTTCAATTCTATATTCATTTCCAAACAGATACCATGTTGAAATGCTAACGTAAAAAGTACACTTATTATACAGTTTATTGATAAAATATCAAAGAAAAATGTACTGTTGCTGTGACTGTGAGGCATAAGCTGCTTTATATGGATGATTTGTAGAATCAATACCTGAAGTATTAGAGAGTCTTAAAAAGCAACTTTGAACAAACAAGTTTTATTTTGCTTTTAATGGAAGCCGGACTGAGCTTTAAAACTGTATGGAAAATACACATGACACATATAAAGGTATATTTCCACATTCAAAAAATCTGAATTTATATACCCAACAGGCATTTTTTATACATACTCTTGCAGACAGACTATAAAAATCATGAGTCAAGTTCCTACATCAAAGTGAACTACTTTGAAAGTTACTTTTCATAAAAACAGTACAAAAAATTTAGGCATTCCAAGTAACAGCTTCAGGTGTCTCATCCATGTGAATTCTGGCTTAAAGCAGCAGTCGAATGACAGCTTTATGTAAACAAGAGTAGCCACCAAACACAGAAGTACTGCCTTTCCTCCCTTCAAGCTTGTGCTGAGGCTGCAAGGCTACAAAAGTGATCAAGGAACTGATCCAGTTGCATTTTTTTTTTTAATTACATTATACTGGTCGATATGCTCTCATTTCTTGAGCAGTCTCCAACACAAGTGCTGACAGAGGGAAAGGAGAAGAAGAACAGGCTTCTTTCAGAGGTCTTTTGAGCCACTTGAACTGGCTCAAATTGCTTGTGAAACCACAGCCTTGCGGCATATAAATTCTATTTACCTGAGAGTCAAGTAATACTGCTAAAACTTATAACTGACAGAGCACTGGCTCCCAGCTCATGCCCCACCTTTCTCTAAACTGCAGAGAACACAATATGCAGCACTGCCCTTCATTCTTTTGTTGACAAACAAGCTGGAAGTAGAGGATTCAACAAGAGTAGGGAAGGAGCCAGAGCTTCAGAACCATGTGGAGAACACATTTCAGAGCAGTACAGCTATTTTTTGCTTCTTTCCATATGGACTCCTTGCTTGATTAATAACCAGCAAGTATCCAATTACTCTTAGGTGGGAGTAAGGAGCACCTCTCAAATACTCATTGAAGTGTTGAATCGACTGGGCATGGACACACTCAGAAGTCTTTACAAAAGGTATCTGAAATGCTCAAGCTCAATTTAGGCAGAACTTGAATGGAATATACTACCATTTTTATAATATCAAAATTGCCACAATCAAGCTCATAATGTGTTCTTTTACTTTGAGATCCACTTTGACAAACTTAGAAAGGATATTTCTGGTATTTGTTCTCCCCACAGCTGAAGTATGTTCCTGTAGGAACTGCTGTCTTACAATAACCCAGTTATCACATCCATCTCAACTCACATAGCTAACAGGGAGCAAATTCCATCAATGGTCAATTGAAAAGGAGAAGGGATGAACTGTTCTGTAGACATGACTATCCAGAGATATGTATTTAAACAGATATTTTCATACAAGACAGGAAGAGCAGCTATTTCATTTCTTCATCCCTTTACTATGGAAAGAGACAAGATGTTTAATTTTCAGATGCATGAGGCTAAGGCAGATTAATTCCAGCTCAGGTCTTTCAAGTTTTATTTCTCTTCAGCAAAGAAGAAACAGAATATGGGTTCATATGGCATTCCAAAATCATGTCAGAGAGGAATCTGAAATGAGATCTGTGAAGATCTTTGGCTTATTCCATGAATTGGAAGACAAGGAAGTTCCAAGGATTGATTCTAATACCATTTAAGCTGATATGAGGCACTTACAACTGAGAATTTGTTACAGCATAAACCTATACAAGAAGATTACATGTGCATAGCATTAACACAGACATCTTTCACAGGACATGGTTGTTGCGCTTGGCCTGTAGACCTCCATGAGATTCCTACAGGCCCACTCCTCCAGCCTCTCAAGGTCACTCTGGAAGGCATCCCTTCCCTCAAGCAACTCAACTGAATCACTGAACTAGGTGTCACCTGAAAACTTGCACACAATTACACTGTCACTGATGAAGATATTAAAAAGTGTTGGTTCCAATGTGGACCCTTGAGGGACACCACTCATTACTGGTTTCTGTTTAGACATTGAGCCATTGATGATAACCCTTTGGACTGGCCATCCAGACACTTTCTTATCCATCTAACAGTCCATGCAAAAAATCCATATCTTTCCAATTTACTGGCCAGATTGTAGTGGGAGGCTGCATCAAAGGCTTTACAAATGAACAGGCAGAGCTCTTTCTTTGCCCCTGATGCAGTTACTCCATCATAGAATGCCACCAGATTAGTCAGAAACATCTCTTAATTAACTTGTAAATCAGTCTAGGTAATGTCTGGTTTTGGAACAGAAAGCTCTGAAACTCAGGAACCAGATGGATTTCACTGGCTGTCAAGTAAAGAGCATGCAGGTAATCTGAGGTAGTGATACGATCAACGAAAAACAATACATGATTTGTCCAGTACTCTAAGGCTACATATATATATATCAGGTAGAATAGGCAAAGGGACTGAGAACTGAATGGGAGAGTTAACTAGGTTCAGCTAACACTAAATAATGCCTCAATGCCTAAACTGTGACTTTCAACCTTCAGTGCAAAATTAGCCTTAAGTTTCCCAAAACCTTCCTCTGCTATAGTAGAGATAATTTCTGCTCTTGGATGATTAGAATGATGCAGGCAAGGAGTTAAGGATGGAGCCTTCTTGTAACTAAAACTTAACAGTTCTTGTTCATGGTCATAGTAGTACTTATACTGTAGTTGATGGATGTTCCCTCATTATAATGTTCCACATTAATAGTAACTTGAAAAAAATATTTTACCGCTGTGCAAGTGCTTTCTGTCAAGGTTATCCAGCTAACAAAATCTGGAAACATAGAGGAGGCAAAGAAACCAACACAAAACACAAAGACAAGAGTCCTCCTTCCTGTCTGTTCACCCAATGTCCATTTAAAATATTTGAGCAATACTGTATCTTCAAAACACAAAACTAATTACTCATACCTCAGAGGAGATGCATGAGACTGAGTAAGTATATGAGAGAAAAATATCTCATTGCAAGCCTGAAGAGAATCTGTTGCAGGACTTTCAACATTATATCTATGCACCATCTGAATTATCTACTGGTTATCTCTCTGGAGAATAGCTGAGGACTGAAATAATGTCATGTAGATGCCAGAGGTCTGAAGTCCCTGACGAAACCTGAAACATACCTGTTTCCATTATGAGAGAAAGTAAGTTCATGCTAAATGTAAAATAACACTGCTCTCATTAATCCTACGTTTGAGTCAAACTATGGATTCTTTGCCTCATGAGCATGACCTTCAAACATTTAGTTATTACCACTGCTTTCAAAAGATCAAAGAGCAAGACTGTATGCTAATATCAAGATGCCCTTACCAGCAAAATTCAGTATACATTCTCAGCATGGTTGAACACACGTGAAGAGAAAAATCCTGAAAACTGATAACCATAAATCAAACTTGAAGATTTACCTAAGGAATTACACAGACTAAAATAATCCACTGAGACTTGAAATTATATAATGATGCAGGAAACTGTCAAAGATCAGGAATATAAGATTCTTATTTTTAGTGAAAAAAAAATTAAGAGGTAAGTACTCCCTGCTCCTGTATTCTACGGATACTACTCTCAGTCATCTCTTATTGGAGGCATTCATGAAAAAGGATGATGAAATGGGATAGGAATTTAATAGAAGACACCATTTCTTTACAATTTCCAGATCTACTTGTTTTACAGTGATCTAAATACTGTAGAAGTAGGAGTAATAGCCAAGATAAAGTGAAATTAATTTCAAGAGATTTTTTAAACTCTTAAAACCAGCCTCTGCACCAGAATACAGCAACAAAGAATGGAAAAAAATATATATATAAATGATACTAGTTACATTTTAGTGGAAGGATCACAGCTTTTATTTTCATGGAATTCTGAAAGATTGTCAGACAGCTGTAGCTGCCAGTTTACAGGAAGCAACTTGGTCACAAAGTTTAGTTTCTCTTGACAATCCTGTTGCAACTGTCCGTGAAAGTGTGACTGTGAATAGAGACAAAATGTTCAATTTAGAAAAGGTGCTCATAAACAAGTAAGTACACCTAGAGGCTGGAAGGTAAATAAATGATATATCCAAATCCAATTGGATATATCTTGTTCAGCCCTTTTTTCCTTCCTTTTTTCCCCCTGAAACATTGTATCACAAGACCTCTTTTTCTTTCCTCTTGTCTGTTACACACAACCATGGTACCAAGAAAATGCAAACATTCATATCCCCTGAAAGAAACACAGTGTCACTTCATAGCTTGCATGTCTTTTGCAGGCTACAAAATGTCATATCACTGTAGTGCAGGACTATTCAGGATCTGGGAGATTTCTCCTTCATCTTTTCCAGTGTCATACCAATTCTATCATATATTTCATAAGACCCAAAAATTGTCTGAAGTCATGAGATATATGAGCAGTTACTGCTTCAGTGAAAGAGCCATGTTATTTCTGTTGGTGCTACTCCTATTCTGTCGCATGCATAATTCTGTACAAAACCGGCTTCCACAAGTGGATCCTAATGGCAACAAAGACTGCTCATGCAAACTTGCACAAGTATATCTATGCCTCAGACTGCCCATTTTTTCCCCCTGTAAGTTTTAGGTCATCTACTGCCCCCTCACCTAAGTCCTGTTAAATCTACTGTCCCCTGAGTTAACCAAGTAGAGGTTCCACGTGTCACCTAGTGGAGTGCTATAGTGGAGGCAAAAGGAAAGAATACATCCCTTTTAAAGCCTGAGTTGCCTTTTGTGTCAGTTTTGGTTAGGGCAGAAATAATTGTCTTCATAGTAGCTGGTATGGGGCTGTGTTTTGGATTTGTGCTGGACACAGGGTTGATAAAACAGAGATGTTTTGTTATTGCTGAGCAGAGCTTACACAGAGCCAAGGCCTTTTCTGCTTTTCATACTGCCACACTGGGGAGGAGGCTGGGGGTGCCCGGGGGGCTGGCAGGAGACACAGCCAGGACAGGTGACCCAAACTGAGCACAGGGAGATTCCAGACCGTGTGACATCATGCTCAGTGTATGCACTGGGGGGAAGGAGGAGGAAGAGGGGGGACATTAGGAGTGATGGAGTTTGTCTTCCCCAGTAACCACTACATGTGATGGGGCCCTGCTCTCCTGGAGATGGCTGAGCACCTGCCTGCCCATAGGAAGCACTGAATTAATTTTTTGCTTTCCCTATTAAACTGTCTTTATCTCAACTCACGAGTTTCTAGCTTTTACCCTTCCGATTCTCTCCCTGATCCTGGTGGTGGGGGAGTGAGCAAGTAGTTGTGTGGGGCTTAGTTGCCAGCTGGGGACACCCTGTCAGGAATGCCTGTGTTCTGTCTCACCTCTAACTTGCAACTGAGATGGATGTAAAGATAGCCCTTTAATATTGCAATAACTAAGAAGATGGTAACAGTCTTGATCATCACCATCTACAACTCTTCAATGAAAATATATACCACAGTTATAATCAGATCATATCAAATGCCATCATGTACAGCACAATGTCAATGCATCCTTCCTTTCAGAATCTAAAAGAAACTACCTTAAAAGATCCTTTCACAAGACACAGCTTAGACAGGCTTCTCTAGCTGTTAGAAGCTACCCAGAGAAACACATGAGTGTTGCTTGGCAACACTGTCTCCTTGTTCTCCTCCTTTCTATTCTTATTATCTGAGATGGGTCCCAGGCAGTTTAAAGCAAGGCCTTTGTCATAATTGGACAGTACCAAGACTTCACCTTCGGAACAACCCTTGAACTATTGAAGAGAAAGTGACAGAGACAAGTCTAATCATTGAATCAACAATCAACAACAACCGCCACCTAGACAAAAATAGTAGTAAATAATACTAACAGCAGTGAAGTGTAAAGACAGGCAAGTATGTGCCTGCCTACATACTGCAAAATGGAATCACTCAGGTAGCAAAAGACTCTTAAAATCATTGAGTTCAACCGAACACTGCCAAGTCCACTATGAAACCCTGACCCTAAGCACCACACCTGCACATCTTTTATGTACCTCCAGAGATGGTGACTCCTCTGTTTCCCAGGGCAGCCTGTTACAATGCTCCACAACACCCTCCATGACATAATTTTTTCTAAACCTTCCTGAAGCAGCTTGAAACCATTTTCTCTGGTCCTTCACTTGTTACTTGGGAGACAAAACTCACTACAATCTCCTGGCAGGTAGTTGTACACAGTGGTAAGGCTCCCTGGAGCCTCCTTTTTTACAAGGCTAAACACCCTCAGCTCCCTCAGCCACTCCTCATATGACTTGTGCTCCAGACCCTTCATCAGCCTAGTTGCCTTTCTCTGGCCATGCTCCTGCACCTCAGTGTCCTGGAGTGAAGGGCCCAGAACTGGACACAACACCAAGGTGCAGCCTCACCAGTGCTGAGTACAAGGGAACAATCACTGCCTTGGTGCTGCTGGCCACATCATTTCTCATACAAGACAGGATGCCATTGGCCTTCTTGGCTACCTGGGCACACTAATACCTCTGTATTAGTTGGTGGACCTCAAGATGTAATAAGGTATCATTATGACATTTAATATAAAGGCATCCTGGAGATGCAATTAAAGGACAGTCACAATTAAAAGAATAGCTGTCTTTTATACTCCTACAGGTACCCATATGTCAAGATAAGTAAGAAGGGCAGCTCAGAGAATTTATGTGAATGATACTTTGAAAATAATTGTTTCCAGCTATGTATATTTATTGGTACATAAAGAAATAGGCACTTTCATTTTAACCATGCCAAATGCACAAGATCATGGGGTTTTATATACATAGAAGAAACATAACAAGATATATTCTTGGCTTACACCAAGAAAAATATGCCTTGTGCTAGCCTTCCAGATTTTACTGGATGAGAGATTAAAAGCACTAAACATTCCTGTAGCTTTACTACTAATACAATGATCTGAATGAGAAAGGGGAAAAGTAGACTACTGAAGTTCTAAGGAACAGATACAAGGAACAATATATTCACCTCTAAAGTTGGAACGCAACTATATTCATTGCCTTTCAGATGGTGGCGATACAAATTAAATTATTAACCTACAAACTGTTTAAGTCTACTGCCTATTTTTAAATGATGACTATAGGCAAAATCAGTAATATTCTTAAAGGCCAGGATGTATCTATGTTTTCCCAGTGTGTTCTGGAAAGATGAACTATTAACTATTGTATAGTATGAACTGCAAAGAAAGTATAAAAATAGTCTTTAAATTCACCCCCATATATATTAAGATAAAACAATCTATCTGGTTTTAATGATGGGACACATTGGTGCACACAGTCTTCCCACATAGGAAATACTTCATGATCAATGCTGATGATGATTGCAAAAAAAAAAAAAAAAAGTATAAACAAGACTCTAACTAGCAACATCTTTTTCTGTTAAGACCTACTACTCACTACCTTCCATTTCATACATCAGTAAAAGATGGTAGCCATAAAATGTTACTAAAGTTTTTGTCTTAATGAAAATCAAAAGCACCAGCTTTTAACACCATATTATAATAGTACTGTTTTACCATGATACAACACCCCTTTATGTTACTGCAAGTTAAATGCTCACTGCAAGTTAAATGATCTAAATTGATGTTGTCTCAATCCTCTCCTTGAATGCACGGCTCCCCCCTCCCATGCTCTGACTTTAGCACTCGCATGACTAGGCAGTCAGCCAAGTTCACAATCTGAGCTGGCCATCATCACCCTACCACAGGTGGTTTTATATGTCATGATTTCTTTTCAAAAAAGTAAGATTACAAAGTTTTTGCTGCAAGCAGACTAAGAACAGACCTAGTAGGTTTTTTTTTTTGCTACCAAACAAACTACAGTATTTAAAGGGATGTCAATAATCCGATTATTGATTCAGAAAATGAGGACAGTACCTCAAAATGTTTAATGGAACCGAATTTCAGGTGGTTTTGAATTTTACAGTAAACTCCAGTCTTGTCTCCCTGTGATCCTCTCAGGGACCCCGGCCAGCCCCGGGCCAGCAGACAACGGGGGGGCTCCCCCGATGGTCCGACAGTGGGGGGACACTCTGAGGGCACTCAGAGGGGGGACACTCAGAGGGGGGACACTCTGGGGACACTCTGAGGGGGGACACTCTGAGGACACTCAGAGGGGGGACACTCTCTGTGCCCCCAGGGTACTGATGGCAGCCAGGCCAGTGCCTTTGCAGCAGGAGAGACACTGGAGACAGTGGTAGAGAAAAAGGCCGACTCTCAGCAGGGGTAATTCCAAGGTTTATTCAGAGCTCCCGAGGGACTCCTGTAACCTCAGGGGGCTCCTGCTCAGAGCACCGGGAGGGATGCCAAGGTCACATTTAAAGGGAGGTGGAAACAAAAAGCAGATAACGTTTGTTGACCAATAAGGATGCTAAAGGGATGGGATCTTAAGGAATGGACCTTTTGGGCAAGGTATAGGATACTTCTTGGGGGGCTGACTCTTGGCCTCCAGCTAATCACACAATGGATTTGGCCGAAGGTTCTGGATAAAGAGGATGGGATGCTGAGTGATTGACAGAGGGTCGGGGCGGGGGGTTTGGGGATGATCTCAACCCAGGAGAATGATAACATAGGTATAGGGAAGGGGCACAGTTTGGGGTAAACTACTCAGGAAAACTAAAGGAATACAAAAATCTATTACAAAGTATGACAAAATATAAAAACACACTACAACACTCCAGTGTTTTAATGAATTATTTCAGTTGCTAAGATCAAGCCTTCATGTTTGGGGCTCTAAACTTTCAGAACATAGTCTAAGATGAAGTACTCCATTTACTAAATCTATTAAGGCAGTGTCTACTACCTGCTCTGCTGATACAAGACTTGGAGGAACAAGAAGAAACTGTGCAATTAATTAATTAATTTAAGCAATTACAATAAGTATTCTTATTGTTTTATTTATTGTTTCATATTAAATAATGCCACTCTTTGTGCTGAAATACATAAAAAATTTTCATAAAATCCTATGGCAAAGGTACTCCTTCTATCTTGAAGTACATATTTCAATCAGAATGAGTAAGTATTTCCAAGACATAATGTAAGTAATGTGAATACTCATATTGCCAACATTTATGCAGTTTTAAAGAAATGAGGTTACTTGCATACTGAGAGCTAAGCCTTTTCAGGTTGAATTGGATGAGTGACAAGACACTTAAAACCCTAAAAATATTTAGCAGTATATTTTAGTTCTTATTTTCCTCTCATAAAACAGCAGCAAGTTTACTTTGGTGGCTTTGTTGATGCTAAAAACAGCCCCAAAGAAAATAAAAGAAAAATGGTCCAGGATTTCAAAGGTTCTTCTGGGAGCTAGATGTCTAAGTTTCATTAAAATTTAATACGATTTATATGCTTAAAGTTTTTAGGTTTCTTTAAAATCCAAGCCAGAACTGAATAACCTTAAAAGTTTCAGAATTATTACAAGAGTAAAGTATAATGCTTGATTCACTTAAAATGACAGCAACATGACAATTTTCCATAACAGAAGTTGCTTGACCAGGAACAATTACCAGCAAACTTTAATAATCAAAGCTATCTGTTTAATGGCAGAAAGGATAAAATCTAAAAGTTTCATTTCTTTCCTTTAAAGGCTATCAAATAAGACTAAAAATGGTTCTATTTCAAACACTAAGAGGTTGTGGGTCAAGAAATGACCCACCAGCATACTGATACATTCTAATGCAGATTACATAGCAAAGAATGGTAGTCATTTGTTTCCCTATCCTTATTTTTTTTACCAGTTTACTGAAAAATAACTGCTATGGGTAAGAAATGACTGAAGGCTGTATATTCATACACACTATTTGTTTGACAAATATTTATGTCAGGAGAGGGCTGGATTAGATGACTTCCAACTGTTCTGTGATTCCAAGCCATTGTTAAAATGCTTCAAGGAGAAGGGATACGAGCTGGGATATGTTTTCCTTGGGGGAAATGGAGGTGGGGGAAGGGAGAGTGCATGGAATTAACTGAACTGTAAAGAAAATCTTTTAAAAATAAGATCTGAATTTCTATGTTTTACATCTGCATTTATAAAAGCTCAACATTACTAGAAATAACATTTTAAGAAATTTTTGTTTCAAGTTTACCTTCTGCATATATATATACACATATATATATATATGTACAGATGGGAAAGCACAAGAAATAAATGACAAGTTTTTTAGAAAAGAACTGGTATTCCTTCACTCATACAGTATATGTTAAATACTAAATCTTAGAAACAGTTCCTATATAGGCTCTCTTTAATAGCAATTATACAATGCTTATCTTATTTATCTAGAAGTCCAATTGTGTAAGAAAAAAGACAAATATGGCACTGTAAGGAATAGTATTTGAATGTACAACATTGACAGATGCAGGAATAATGTTTTCTTCTTAAAAAAAAACCCATCAGGAAATACATTACCTATAATCACAACAAGACCTCATGAACTAGATATAATAAATGTTCCATTTCATCTTATTGTAAAGTTCTCTAAAAGACAGCTTCTATTTTAAAGTAATGTCTTTACCACTTCACTTTGTTTCTTAGTAAAGGAAATAACTATAATAAAATTGCATCTTGGGGATCAATTGTTTCAAAAGGAATTCCAAACTGAGTCTGTACTGTAAGAGAAAAAACAACTTTCAGTATGGATTTTTTTTGGTAATACATGAACTTTCATACCTTCACACCACTAAAAGTAGAAAAATTCAGAAGACTTACAATAACATATACTAATCTCCCTTAAAACATTATTTTTCTTATAAACTAATTAAAGGAAACTCCATGTTCTAAATTTAGGTGCCTGCATCATCTCTGTAAGAGACAGCAGCACCTGTACTGTCATCAGCTGGAGATGTGGATATTAGAGTGAGCAGAACTCAGCTCAGTTGTCTAAGTGCCTACTACCCAGCATCCCTTCACACACTATAGCTTATCAGAATGCACAACTGCCAGATGCAACACATGATTTTCAGGAGACTTGCACAGCTTGGGGCAGCAGCAGCCGAGCCCACATCAGACATCCTACAACATCTTAAATAGCATGGGGCACTTCTCTGAAGCAAATTAATTAATCACAGTAAAACTAGAGTGCTATTCTGATCATCCAAAAGTAGATGTCTGTAACTGGTCAAGTTAAAAGCCATCTAAAAAGCAGATGTCTCTATAGATACTTATGTGATGGGTGCTTTAATTTGCTAGCCCCCAAGCTAGATGCAGTTTCATATAAATTAAGCTTCTTGAATAGATGTAAGGACAGAAATCTAGGAATAATTACAATGCAGAATATGTTAGCATGCCTTTTCCTAACAAATGGTTAGAGATGTCATGGTAAAACTATTGATTTTAGAGCTTATTGTACCATATTCTGAATCAATACAAGTAGTGAATTTTGGTTCAAGAAAGAATTTACCACACAGATCACAAATAAATGTTACCAACTCAAAGTCTGACCCATATTAATCTGACGTTTCTTGAAAAATTGAAAAACTAGGATTGCTATTACCAAGCTTTTTTTTTTTTTTCACAATGCCATTTAACATCTGTCTGCTGTAATTAATATGTATTTTTCACTCTCTGAAGCTTAAGAATTCTTCTAAAGCAACAGAAAATCAGGAAATGGGTCCCATCATTTCACCTACACACGCTACACTGCATTAAACTGAAAAGATCCATAATCTTAAATTTTGTCCCATCTTCTTTATTTATGTTTATGTAAACTCTTTTTATTATGCAGAATTTGATCTAAACACAAGACAGGAAAGTTGCAGAAAAGAAAACAACAGAACAGAAATATTAAAATTCCTAATACTTAAGAACTTACTTACTATTGACATCAATGTTAGTACATAGTGCTGTAAATTCTGCCCGTGGTGACGAACCATTTTGGTGTCAGCTGTGACCATCACTTCTACATATCTTGGATAGGAAAGAAAACGTTTCTTCCTGGAATGTGGATTGCCACCATCTTCTATGGAGAGGTTATTTAAAGCATATCCTAAACTGAGAGACTTCTGTAAAACGCTGCTCTTTTCATCTAAACTGCTGAAGGTTGGATGTAATAAAGTGCTTTTCAACTCTTTCTCTGTCAAGTAAAAAAAAAGATTTACTGTTGAATGCAGTTGCTAAACAGTAAAAAGGCAAAAGGCTGCCAAAAATAGAAAAACTTATATTTATTATCTTATTTCCAAGAGAAACTGTGGAAGAATTAAAAAAAAAGAAACAAAAAAGAAACACAGAAGACTGCAATAGGAACATCAAATGAGATGTCTTGTATATTTTTACATAGTTCTACCATAAATGGATTATTTGTTACAAATTAGTTAAGAGACAGTAATATTACACAGTTCCTAGAATGCAGTACAATCCAAACAGGAAGGCTGGAAGGCAATAAGCACTACAGCTTATCCAGTACAACAAATGACACAAGTTAGTTAAACAAAACACATTTTTACACGCAAACTTTTGGCACCAGCAGAACAAATAAAAACAATCTACTTCCAATTCCTGAATTCAAGTCCCTACTGACTTTCAAATTTACATAACATTAAATTTAAATAAATATGGAGTTTAACTTCATAAGCAAGTACATATCAAAAGCCTTAAGTGACCTCTTTGACAGTTTTGTAAATATTCATTATGTAGAATCAGGCTCTAAAGGAAATACACAATCAATTCAGATATCTCCAAACTAAGTACTGTAATACTTCCAATTACACTGTATAGTCCAGCCACCAGAGGCTTCTGATGCCTTTACCAGAGTCATCTTAGCTCACATAAAAAATACTTAATGGAGAAGCATTATCTGAATTATCACTACCCCCTAGAACTTCAGCAGCTAACTGGACACTCCAGCTCCTTCAGAAGAAACCTCCACTGTCTTTCTGGAAACTAGATTTCCCTCTTAAAAATTAGAGGCCAAAGGATATGGCTCCTAATCATTTTATTCTAATGACTTAGTGACTACAGCATGGACCCAAGAATTCAGAGATCACACTTCTGTGTCACCCTCAACTTGAGAGGATTTAAATCTACACATTCCATTATTCAAGAGAAGAGCCCTCATGTGTAAAATTTAAGCTATTTTTGAGAGATCCATAGTCCATCTTCCTTAAAGTTAGGGTACGATATGGCTAGAAAGAAAAACACTTGAGACAACAGCAAGCACTTTACTGAGTAACTGTTTAAAAATCAGTCACAAAATAAAGCTATACTAATTGTGAAACCATTAGCACTAACAATAGCAAGGGGAGAAAGCAGGGACTGGCTCTGAAAAGGAACTAGTTAAAGAGTATCCACATATACTCTTACATGTTCAGACTGACTGAGTTGGATGCACTGAATAGAATTGACTAAAGCAATTTTATATACACAATCTTTACTAGGTCACAGAAAGAGCCTGAGATTCCAGAGTACTGGCAAACTAGGAAATAATACTTATATTTAAAGGGACAGTTTAAAGATTATCTAAATTTATGAACCAAACAAATCAAGAACAAATCAAACTATTTTTGTTTACAAACACCAGAAATCGACAAGTAGATAAGTAATAGCTGTCAGATTTATCCAAAACATATTCTGGCAAACTCTGATGAGCTTCCATGTATTAAGGAAACACAACTTATAGACTGAGGAAATGCAATAAATATCCTATCCTGACCTGAGTAAAGCATATATCAGGGTTACAAAAAATTTTTTCATTGGCAAACTAGTTTTAGAAGAAAACAGTACAAAGTGGAGAAGAGATTTGGTAGACAATTTTAGAATTATCATGGCCCAATTTCAAACTAAAAATATGTATTGAATGCTATGTGCCTCCATATCCTTTGTCAAGGTTCCCTTACTAGAGAAAGAGAAACTTTCATGATTCCAAGTAGTGATATAAGTTGTTCCTCTGTGAAAAAAGGATATGAATAACCAAGCAAGATTAGCATTAAAGGAGACACAGCCCTTCCTTAGAAGAACAGAAATATAAAAACAGTAAGCTTTTCTTCATAAACAATTCTGCAACTTCACTCCCCTCAAAATGACAGCAAGCCCTAGCTCACAATCTTTTGTAATTGTTCCAAAAAATGAAAAGGAAGAAAATTACTATGTTCTTAATGCCTGAAGTCTTTTTGCCATACTAACTTGTTTAGATTAAAGAAAAAAAAGACACAAAACAAACTGACAGACCTCTGATTTGGTTCAGTACATATTATTTATAATTTTAAAAAAAGGCATAGGAATAAGAACATGTGCTTGATGTAATGGTTATTTTCTGGCCTTACCAAGCTTGGAAAAGTAGAATTCTCAAAAGAATGTTTTCGAGTATAAAATGTGGTGTAAGAATTTTCTAAAATTAATAACACCAGTCACCCAAGATTTTTTTTTTTGTTGTTTTTTTGGTTTTTTTTTTTTTTTTTTTGTTTTTTTTTTGGTTTTTTTTTTTTTTTTTTTGTTTTTTTTTTGGTTTTTTTTTTTTTTTTTTTGTTTTTTTTTTGGTTTTTTTTTTTTTTTTTTTGTTTTTTTTTTGGTTTTTTTTTTTTTTTTTTTGTTTTTTTTTTTTTTGTATTTTTAACCATTTACATAGATATTCCTCAAGAAGAGTTCCAGCAAAAGTTCCCTGTTCAGCCCAGGAATTGATCAGGTCTTCCCTGCTGGCTCAGCTTTCAGCACATAGTGATGGCCTTTCCCTGCACCTGTAAAATTTCTTTCTTAAATTATGTTCAGCCTTCCTGGACCCCTTTGTTATTAAGGGCTGTTTCCTAAGGGACACTTTGAAGCAGTGCCCTGAACAGGTCAAAGTCCACCCTCTGAAAGTCCAAGGCAGAGGTCCTGTTGACCCCTTTCCTTTAACCTTAAATAAAACAAAATATTATGAATATGTAGTGTGAATAAATTATTAAAATACCCATAAGGACAAACTTAAACTTATAAATGGGTAAGATTAGATTATAATTAATGGGTAATATTAGATACTTCCATTATTAAGAAAGACAGATGTCATGTATTATCTGCTGGAACTGCAGTTAAGTTCATTACCTTTTGTGAATATAAGCAACAGCTCCCGTGGATCTACTCTTTAAATGTTTACATATGGGACAATGTAGGTGTAAAAGCAAACCCACACCAAAATTCTTGCAATATCAAGGATTTTTTTTTATATACACATTCTGTCCTACTTTTGAATTTGCCACTCTCACAAAACAAAAGGAACAACTGACAACCCCATGTGAAAGAAATGTGTAGGTTCTAATGGCATAATGTGGAGAAAAATTATTTATGAAATAAAATCTTGCCTTTTATTTTTCTTTAGAACATTTGACATTTGAAAAAGGCACAATGAAATTTAAAGTATGACTGTACCTGAAACTTCACAAGGCTTATGGGATTTCTGATACTCTTTAAGTTCATCATGCCTGTATATAAGATGTGGTTTGCTATGTTCATCTTCATGTTCACCTCCATCCGCTTTCATCAGAGGTTCTAAAATGTATTCACCATCATGTGCCTTGAACATGCCCATCTGAAAGCAAGAGAAATCACTGAATTATTTTCCATTGAAAATACTGCTATAAAAATAATTCTGATTGAAATAAAAGCTATTTATGATAACATTTTGAAGGTAATGATCACACACATGCACCTGAGACGGGGGAAACGCCAGTAAAACCTGGAAGGTAAGACAAGAGACGTTTGCTTTCAGGGACTTGCCCCACCAGAATAACTCAGATTACCTTGCATATTAACAATGTATCAAAGGTAATTATGATAAGTTATGAAACAAAGGAGATCAAAAAAATAAAGAGAAACTAGGTATAACCAAGCAGGACCAGCTGGGAACTGTGCAAAGGAGAGCAGAGGCCATCAAGAAATTCAGAATTTGACTGCTGTCCAAATTCTGGATTGATTTGCTGCCTTCTGTCCTTAACATAATTTATATAATAGTCTTCTTCTAAAATTGGATTTTCCCCATCAATTAGGAACAGTGTTAACATGAAATTCTTTTTGAAGATTTTTAACTGGAGCACCAGAAATTCAAAGTTGACACCACTGAAGTATTTTTTCTCCTTGATTCCCCCAAAACATCCCCTGTCCCCAGCCACCACAGACATACATGGTTAACTACGTAACGGGAACCACAGTAACTTGATTACTAACAAAAGCACTGGCACATACACAAAGAACAAAAATTAAGCTCCTTTCCCCCAGCCCCCTGACCCATAATCCTTTCAATTATGAAATCCTAAAGCAGACTCTGTTCTTTCTCACTGCACTTCTAACCGAATTCATAATTTCCTATGGCTTAAGTATTCCACCTCAGGAGACTATGAGGAGCAAAAAACATGCAAGAATTTCATCAAATTATTTTCAAATGTTTTAGCAACTTCCTCGCTTCAGCCAATTAAACACATCAAATGAGTAGGTACACTGCATCCTGACAGATGTTTTGCCACAAAGGCATAAGATTGACCAAAAAGACAATAGCAATAACATACACAATATGGTTTAAGAGATTCAATGTTCATGTCAACCTTGAAACTCAGGGTTAGAGAGAGTGGCAGAGCAGGATAAATGAGAACAGGAGCAAGAATAGGGCTTTTTCAAACAACCTACTAAGTCTTTTAAAAGCTGCTGCAGACTACTTAAGTGTCCAGGGTATTGTACTGGAATTATAATATCCCCTTGAATGTGGGATTCTTCTAAGCAGTTATCAGTTGTCGATCTGTAAGAGTCTGTTAGTCTGACACATGCCTGAAGCCCATCTGCAATCTTGCCTGATATATAACATTGTCAGGGCTAATGTCAACACATTGTGGATGAATCCTCTGCACCATCTTTGTTGCAGAATGAAAAAAGACATCTAAATAGTATTTTCATCTCAAGACTGTTTAAATCTAACTCACAGAAGCGCTTTTCCCCCTCAGTTTCATTTAAATTCTTTGCAAGTAATCTTCATGCTGGATCCTTTATACATTCAGTTTAGCCTTCTCACATCCAGTGTTTCCAGGGCATGTAATTTGTAGAGGACAGCAGATCGAGCGTACCAAGAACAGCCTGGAAAGGGCTTCAGGAAAACAGACATGCCACAGCTTGTCAGTCAGTCTTAAGGTACAACCTTTTGGGTAAATGACAGGGACAGACAAGAGTCTGCAACGCAGGGACAAAACATCAATTCTTGTTAAGATTCATGTTTTATTACATATCCTATTAAAGTCCCATTTAACAAAATATCATAAATCTAACCCCATACTATTTGTCAACACTAACATGCTAATTAATTATTTTCTCCTGACATACCAAAACCCATATTTCTACATAATAGATATTTAAAGTATGTTCTTCCAGATTTAAGCAAGAACTTTATTGTTCCTGCTTTATTTCCCACATACATTTTACTTCCCTACTATTCTTTCAAACAGGTGGAGCAGATAAGCTGAGTTTGTTTCTTCAAGGGCTTTTCCAACAAGCAGACAAGGAATGGTTTCAGTTACAGCACAAAGATTATAAGAACAATACCCCAGAACTAATAAGGGAAGAGTTTGTACTACATTCTAAACTAAACTTCCAGAATATTTGACTTCCACTGAAGAAGATTAACTGCAACAAGACTATATTATTTTTCTATTATTTCATTCTAAAAATAAAAATTTAAGAAAAAAAACCAAAACAACAAAACCAAAGAAGTAAAAACTCCCAAACATAAGACATATGTTTTTGACTGAGTCGCCTCACTTCAAACCTTCACAATAAAAGACCACAAATCTACAGACCAAAAAGTTAGGACAGACAGCTGGATGGGCAGAATCCTCTATGATGACTCCTGGCCTCAAAATTATTCTAAGGTTTTTTTTCATGTCAAAAGATTAACACAAGATGGTACAATTGTTTCCTTAAGACCAGAGAGTCCACCTTTACAGATACATGGGACAACCAGTTTAGAAAAATGGAGTCAAGCTGTCAAGCCTCCTTTTGCTCACTCTTTGGCCCACCGATTCTCACACAGTACCCCAGGATCAATGGCCGGTTTCAATATGGAAAAAACAGCTGAGCAAAAATCTGTAATGCCAAATGCTTTCATTCTTTCTACAATGAATTCTCTCCTCTTCAATAATGTATGGGTAAAGAAGCAATTACTACCACTGAGTAGTGATGAAGGCTTCCCTCCAGTAGTCTACAACAAATTTTTGCACATCTATTACAATTGAACGCACTATGTTGTATGTGAGAAAGAGCAAAAAATAAGAGCTCAAGCAGTGTTCTATCTTAAAAAAGGTATTTGATATTTGTCATTCAAAGCCAAAGAAGACATTCAGCTTGTAGCCACCCATCCCAATCTTCTAAATCCGCCAGGAAAATACATGGTTCACTCCTCATTTTCCTAACACATACATCGACAAAAAATCAGTCACCAGTTACACTGTCTGTTTACAGTCCTCCAGTCAGGGAACTTTACATGGTGACAGATTCTGCTGATACAAATGGAGCTATTGCTGCATCTTGGACACATAAGGAAAAGAGCTGTGAGATCCAAATGAAGAATGCTTCTGGTAAAATGTAAATAAAGAAAAGTCACTTAGATGTATAGAGGCAGATTGCTGAAACAGGAGCCCAAGCATTTGCAGGAAATTAAATCAGAAATGAACTGGATTTATTTATCATCTACAGATGCCTCTCAAATCATGTAACAAGAAAGCTGCCTGAAACATTCTATTTCTGTTCTTCAGATAAAGAGATAAAAGTACATTTAAAAGATCTCTTCAGTAGAAGTAGAGTACAAAATTGAAAACAGTCTCTTGCACATCATAAATAAGTAGTCCACAGAAGGAGTGCTACCCAGAACTATGCATATGCATAGATTTGAGAAAATTTATGAGAAAGCCCACATGAGAATGATAATTTATTTTTTGGATTTAAAATATTATGGATGACCTAGACACTTTAGATTAAATCAAGGTTCAGGGGATCAACACAGCTACTCACTATATGGTATGACTTAGTGGTTTAAAGTGGCTTAAAACATATAGTCTTAATCAATATTAACTCTATTGCAAAAGTTACAGAAGTAAGTATTGCAAAATTATGGTTAAAGAATGTACCATGCACCTATACAAATTATATCTTTGTCTATAAAGTTTGCAGAACACATGGAAAACATAAGGTATATATAGCAGATTTCAGAAATGAGGAATTAGTATGTGCAACAGCACAATTGGAACAGTTTCACAAAAACTTTAAAAGAATAACTGAAGCTCTGGAAAACTTGACTCTAAACTGGCAGACTCCCTCCCAGGTAAGCTCCACTCCTGTGCTCAAGTACTTCTCATTCCCTTAAAGTATGGCTTCTTAACTCACATAAAAACCTATAAGTAGTTTATAGCAAGAGCACTTTAACAGTCAAAATAATTTACAAAATCCCTTCCTTTTATATTGTTCTCTTCCCCTCTACTATCCCTCCCCTTCTGTTTATTCAAAGCTCTTGAATCATGTAAGAATCCCTCCCCCTTTTCCTTTCTGCTTCACTGTTATAATATTTTACGATGAAAGACTTAAGAAGCACTGCTTAGTTAAAGGAAAAAGTATTACAGTGATCATAACACACTGTCAACATCTGGAAAAAGGATTTTTGCTAGAAGATAATTCAGCTAGAAACACAATAAGAGATAGCAGTTCAAGCTAATGTATTAAGACCAGAGCCAATATAATTGAAATAAGAAAATAGCAGTAAAATCATAAATTTTATATTTCTTCCCTCACCAGGGAAGAAATACCTAGCAACAAATGTTTTCTGGTAGAATACATTTTTAGAAGTGATTGAAAGCCACATTACATTTGAAGTTCTTAGAGAATAAAATGCTAAAGTTTGTTATAGGCATCTAACTACATCTTACAAATTCTGTGATGTTAAGATTGCATGAGCTGACTATAATCACACCATCAAAAGAACTGATGGGGCATTCAGTTATGGTTGGAAGTGTCCTGGTCTGCAAAGACACCTTTGGTTAGATAAAATTTCTTAATTCCAAACTGAAATTTAAGTTCCATGTAAATGCTTAAAGGGACTTTACCTATTTGTATGTTTAGACCACACCTTACCAATAATGATATGATAACCAGGAGTTTCTAAATAAAATTTATAGCAAAATAGCAGATAACTTGTGAGAATGTTAAAAAAACAATCTCAAAGCCACCTGGAAAGAGCATTGGTTCATGGAAATAAAGATTCAGTGGAGTGAAAGGAAGAGAGAGAGGTCATTTATTTATTTATTTTTACCTTTATATACAATTCACAGTGAACAAGCTAGACAAGCCAACTAAAAATACGCGTAACAACTTTTTTTAATAGATATATACATGGAGATTCCATTACAGAAAAGCACTTATCTCACAATACCTGTTGAAATTGGCAAAACAAAATTTATAAATACATATTTTGCTTGTTTGGGGGTTACTTGTTTTTTGTTACTTGGTTGTTTGCTTGTTTGGGAGGGAGTGGGTTTTTGGCTTTTGAGTTTTAGGGGATTTAGTTTTAACACCTCAACGGTCATGAAGCTGAGTATTCTGACTGAACACAGACCTAGGAGATCCATAGACTTTATCTTGGAGGAAACTCCATCATATCATCTTGCCTGTCTCAGAAAACGTCAAGCAAATTTACATTTGCAACTTATCTCTGTTTAAAGAGGACTTCCTAGTTTTGATGTTTTTAAGTAGATGCAGAACCACCTTTTTCTCTCATTGGGAGATGAATAGCTCCATACAGTCCTTCTGACCTCATAAGCACCATCACAGGCAGTTATCACTCAAGAGCACACAAGCTATGGTTAGATTTTCACCTTAGTCAGCCACACAGTAAGCTACCTTGAGTACTTCTGTAAATATGTGCATTCCCAGAAGGTATTAACTGTTCTCAGTGTCTGGCTTTGCTATCTTAATCTTGCCATTTTCTACATGAGGCTATGTCTGAAATGGAATGAGAATTGAGACTATTGCAGATACACTATCTCATATGGGAAGCCTATCTGTTCCCCAAGAGTACAAAGTTTCCTGAGATCCATGACAGCTAAATGTTGACTGCCACCTGGGACTGGAAGCATTAAGTTCAGACAAAAAAAAAGAAAACCCACATACAACCCCTCCCCCCCACCCATTTGAACACCAGTAATTTAGCTCAGTGACAGCAAAGGGCCATATGTTGTGTACTCTGCCCTTCCCTGACACAGAAACTTCTGTGTACTTCCTCGAAGTTTAATGAACTTGTGTGTGTGTATATCTATATATACACACAGACAAAAGTAAATCAAGGTTCCTTTGGTGGCTAGCAAAGGCAGCAAAAGAGCATACCAGCAAATTCACCTGTGTCACACAGATCCAAACAATAAAAGCAGCAGTTGAGAACAAGCTGCAGCCAACAGAACAAATTATTTGGCAAACATATGGGCAAAGAATGTGCCCAAGCAGTCACCAAGGAAAGGCCACTAGACACAGGACAAGGGCAGAAGGCAGGCTCAGTGATGGCTGAGCACCCTTGACATAAAACATTACATAGGCACATCCAATCTGTTGAGAGGACAATTCCTGCAGAATTTTGCTGGTGAACAAGTAGACACATACTTAGGTCCTATTGCTTCTGATAAAACATTTTCTGTGACAGACCTTCAGCTGCACAATCTGCAACTCCACGTACCTTCTCAGTTTGTAACTGCAATTACCACCTGTATTTGTTGATCTGTGCTGGCCCATGTGTGAAGGTATAGCATCTGTGCAGAAATTTCCAGGAAAAATTGAGATGCAAAGAGCCCAAGGAAAACATACTGGGGAAGATTCAGGGTTTTTAAAACTGCTGTAGAGGGGACCTAAATTGTCTTATTATTTTCTAATAAGCCAAAAATAAAGAACATCTTATCTTAAACTTGCAAAGTAAAACCTTTTACTTGAAACCCCTTTGTGCTGATCAGAGACAGAGCAAATGCTCAGGGTTATAATGGAAGCACTGAAACTCCTCCTGTTTTGCAGATCCAGAGCTGGAGTCTCACCTTATTTACATGGATGACACAAGAAACCAGAACTACCAAGCGGAAGTCTTCAGATCACCCAGCCAGCAGCAGTAAGACTTTGTTTACTCAAGCAAGAATTAATTGCCTTGAGTTGACATTTTAATAGGATTGTTTTCCTAGCTTATGATGGAATCAGTATTTTAAGAATAAAAAAACCATGAAATCCAGTACGTGCCTTATGGATTCATAGCATTATAAATGTAACCCGAATACTGAAACTATCCTCCCTTCCAGATTTAGAAAGTAATTTTTTTGAAGTGACAGCTTAGAAGTTAAAACATTAAAATACATAAAGGTAAGCATATTTTCCAGTTACAAGTGTTAAAGTTTCTTGGAAAAAACAATGTAGTTTCACTCACTGAGGTTGTTAGTACAAAGGAGCACAAAATCAGGGAGCAAATATCTGGAGTTTGTTACCTGCACTAGATCTCCACAAGAAACTAGATGCTGGCTATGCTTGCAGTAGCTGGCTATGCTTGCAGTAGCAAGTTTTTGGGCTTTGGATTGTTAGGGTTTTTAACCAAACAATTAAAAATCACAGTTTCTTAAGACAAATTCCAAGACTGCTTACTTTTCCTCAAAAGGAGCCACTTTACCCATTCATTGCAGCAGACAGAGCTGGTTTCAAAACCTCTCAGAAAGGTGATTCACTGACCCGTATTAATAAAAAATAAACACAACCTCCTGTACTGAGGATTGAGAAGATCCACACTCAGGTTTATGCTCCTGCCATTCTCCAGACTAAAGGAAGTCTGATGCAAAGTAAGGGAGCATTACCAAAGGGCTCCCTTGAGCTGCTGAAGAAGAAACTTGTCACACTCCAAAGCTACATTAGAACAAAGTGGTCCTGCCTTCCTGGACTGCAGGCACATCCATGCAAGAAGAGATGCATGTGTACTTTTCTAGTCCTAACTTCTGCCAGTCAGTGAGTATGTGAAATTGCTCTACACACAAGAGACCAGACACCCAAAAGAATGTATTTTTTTCTTTCTTTCTTACCTTTTCATCTCTCACAGTAGTCACATAAAACACCTTTGGCACTTAAGCATTCTTTTAGCTCACAAAAACTGATTTTAACTGTTCTCAGCATCAGCCAACACCCTCCTAACCCCTGAGAAAAAAATAGCAGGTTTCTCAACAGACTAAACAAACTGTTTCTATAGCATTCATTCANCAAAAAAAAAAAAAAAAAAAAACAACCAAAAAAAAACTTCTTTCTTTAGATGGGTCCTGCTAGGAATCGAAGGTGCATTCTAGTTAAAATGAGGGAGCTATCATCATTTATAAGACACTTCATTCACTGGTATTAGCTTGTATTTGTCATTAAGCTCATAAGTCACATGTTCTCAAAAGTTAAATGATTTTTAACTTTTTGGGATTTTACCCCTTTGATTTTGCTGTCTGCATAACATTTGAAAGGTATCTTTAGTCTACATGTATCCAGGGACATCCTCAGCAGATCCTGTTCCCTATGCTTGTAGGAAGCTATAACTGACTAATGGAGTAAAAGCAAAAAACATGGAATTTAAGAAAATAAAGTGAAATAAAGCATGAAATCTCAAAAATTACTCTAAAGATGCAAGAAATATGCCTGTATGTCATCAGATGTTCAGCTAGGCACCCAGGCCATCACTCCAAATGACCTTGTGCCTTTGATGGATCCCAAAGTTCCCTAATTATACACTCCTTCTTTGCAATTACTACAGACTCCCTGCTGACCTTGTAACCTCTCTGTGCCATTTGCACCTCTGAACCCAGGGCATGCTCTGAAATGTAACACAACAAAACTGCATAAAGGGTGTCAAGAGCCATTAAGCAATGCTCCATGGGTACTCTGGGTTGTAGGTGCTCTTAGCACATGCAGGAGAAGGCTTAATGGAGGGTTAAATGGCAAATCAGAGTGGAGGGGGACAACACACTCAACCTGAGAATGCAAAAAAAAGGAAAGAAGGAACTTGAGGAGGAATGAAGATGTGAACGAATGCAGTCAGACCTTGGGGATAGATGCCTGCAGGATAAAGTGAACACAAGTACCTGGTTTCACTTCACATGACTCAGGCACACACCCAGAGTAACTTTTACAATTCCATTGTTACACTTCCTGTACCTTTATAACTAAGTACAAGTCATCTTCTCCTCCGCAGCTTTTACAGCATTGGTCAAATATAAGCAATTCTCCTATACATTCAAAGCTGGAAGATAGTTAAAACCAGTAACTTCCATACACTAAGCTCAAGTTCAGTGATCCTACAAAGATAAAGGATTTTACCCAAAATAAATATAATGCAAGGCTACCAAGGCGCTAGCCTGGTTTCTACCCTTTTGCTCCCAATAAATAGTATCTTACCTCAGCAGCAGTCAGACTTGAAATGTTTGTATGCACTCATGAAGCATGGCACTGTTCATTAAAAGAGCAATAACTGACTAATGTATCTTTTCAGGTATATTTGTTGAATGCACAAACCCATGACATTTTAAAAGCTTTGAGGATAAAAACATCTTTTTACTAATTTTTGAGGGTAGTCCCACCTAGGAATAGGGAACGCATTCAGGGAGGACAAGATCACACAGGACAATTCCACCTGGTCTGTAGTTCCCTCTTTTCACATTCATTCTTCTCTAAACTCCAAAAAAGTTTTCTCCTTTGGCAGTTGCACAAGGCAGAAAACACTTGCTTTGAACCCATGAGGATGAGGAAGAACATTAGCTTGAAGGTTCTGAATCAGGTTGAAGGACACTCTGTGCAGTTACAGGCAACCAGCCAGCCGAGATCACCACACAATCCCTCCCTGGAAAACTACAGGTGTACCCCACAGAAGTGCAACAGCATCCATGGAGGCTCTGCTTCCTCTTCTGAAAACCACCCCCACTGATGGGAAAGCAGACACAACACTGGCTGTGCTACACACCTTCCAAGGTTGTATCTGCCTGGCCAGAAAGTGAAATGAGAAGGGAGAGAAAGTCAGAGAGGTCTTTGCTGGTGGCTCAGACCAGGCACTCTGTGAGCCAGGCAACGACTGAGGACATGAGGTACAGCTGGAAGCTGCAGTGAAAAGCTCACAAGGCTCATCTAGAAGAGGAAAAGACCTAATTTAAAGGCACTCAGGGGTTTCTCACCATACACACACATGATGATACTGTAATGTAATGTATCAGCAAGGAGGAGGGGAGAGAGATAAGAAGTGAGACATTCAGCTTGTCACAGGCAAGAAGATGGTCCTGTGACGAAGAACTTGGGAACTGATAAATAAGGTATTTGAGACAACTTTTAGCAGCAGTAAGTACATGTTTTGATGAAAAGTTATTTTCAATGGACATGGTCCCTTCAAGTAATGCAAAGCAACAGTTTACAGGAATAGAATTCAAACAGGCAGCAAAGGTTATGAAAGTAGAAATTCTTAGAACTTCTCATATTTATTCTGTATAAAGTATGCCACTATTCTCAATGACATGACATTTGAGCATCTATCAAAACATGAAACATGGAAGAAATAAACCAAAACCAACCATATTTGTGATACCTCATCTTTCCCTCTCTTAGTAAACATATAACTCCCTCTCTTAGTAAATATACTAAGATATTTGGTATAGTTTTGAATTGGGTTTTGGATAACGTAGTCAAGAACCAATGACAGTTATTTGTAAAGCAAGATATATAGATAAAACTTAGGATGAATACAGAATTACTGTTTTCAAATGCTTGCTTCTTCACTAATTTCCAAGGACTCTCAACCCAAAGACAAGATGGTATATATCCAAATATCCAAGAAGCACAAGAAAGAGGTGTGTCTTTCAAAGGGCAGTTATTTCTGGTTCTCTCTTCAATCCTGTGTATCACCCTCTTTTAATAGATATCAAACAGTCCTAAATACATCCAACCAATTGCAATCTATTTTGTGTAGGCTACTAGAAAGAGCCTAGTATATGAAGCTGGATTTTCTTGAGGTCCCAAAAATAAGAGTCTTGCACCTTTAGTTTCCTAAGTGACTGCAAAAAAAAAAAATGGAACAACGCCAACTTAAATTCACAGTAATATTTACAATGCTGTATTTCTACAGTGTGCCTGTCACACAACTTGTCCTTGGCATTTCAATAAGCAGTGATGTGGTAAAGCACAAGGTACCAGTCTTCATGTTTCTAGGCACAAAACTATAAAATTTAGCAAGACATTACAACTGTTTTCAAAGACAGTTGTGTGATACTATTTCTCCATTTTCTTTGGAAGACATAGTCCAAATGCTACCAAGGGATAAGTACAGAATGTGTATCATTGCAGTTTTGATTTGTCTACTCGATTCAATACTTAAGAAGTGTTTTATAGACACACTTCCGCTGAAGTTAGGAAATTTCCTATTCCTTTTCAGCAGAAGTGTTTAGAGAGCACTGCTGCACACTTATTAGGATATAACATACCTTTACAGTATTGTTGAAAGCTGAGGAAGAAACCGATCAACACCAGCTCTTCTCTCACAATTTCAACTATCAATTACTCCTCCTTCAGCCACAACCACAGTATCTATTGTTGAAAGCTGAAGAAGAAACCGATCAACACCAGCTCTTCTCTCACAATTTCAACTATCATTACTCCTCCTTCACCCACAACCACAGTATCTGTTAAGCTACAAACACATAACTGATGCCATCTGACAGCATCATTTTGCCAAGACAATAGCTTACTGTGTTTCTAAGGCATGCTTTTTCCCTCTGTTATAACGCTCTTGGTGTCAGGAGTTACATCAACCAACTATATTACTGGCCAGCAAGAGATCTTTTGAAAGCGGCATTTGTATGTCCCACCAGAGAAGTATCATCATGACTGCACACTGCTGATGCCAAGACATTTCATGACCAACTACTTGGAATGATGCCCAAGAATTTCCAGCTTAGCTCTCCAGCATAGGCATCCCACTACATTTCTTTCAGGGAGAAGAATATGAATGGAGACAGGAAGCAGTGACAATGCTTACCAAACCACCACAGATGCTGAAGACAGCCACGTGCGTTTCCTGGGCATTGACATGCCCGCGATAGAAACAGTGGCGCAAATCAGGGGACGACTGCTTCTGCGGTGCCCCGACGTGCAGCACCGTGTACTGAGCAGCAACGAAGCCTGCATCAGCACTCAGGTTGAGCTGGAAGACCTGCCCGTATGCTCTGAGCTGGTAATGTGTTCGGAAAGCAGCGGGCTCCAGCGGCGCCTCCAAGCTCCTTTTCCTCCTTCTGAAGTGATGCATGTGCGGGAAAACTTCTCCAAACTCATTCACTCGGACAGGTGTGATGATTTCGTAAGAGGAGAGCTGCTTCACCAAGGTCTCTGCAACAGAAGGCAGGCGGCTCAGCCTTACGCCGCAGCACAGCAGCAACCCCTCGCCGGCATCCGCACGGCTCCTGGCAC
>VZRH01003773.1:408553-444922 GCA_013397555.1 Urocynchramus pylzowi | reverse complement strand
GGCCGCCCAAAGGCGGAGGGCAGCCCCCCTCCCCGGCGTGGGCACGGACGGCACGGGGGTCTCGGCCCCCGCCCCGGCTGCAGGCGGCGTTACCGCACGCGAGAGGTGTCGCTCCAGCCAAATTGTGGGCTTCTGAGAAGCCTGGCAACGCCGCATTCCCGTGCCGTGAACTCCAGCGGTGTGCGTCCCACAGATTCAGTATCACCCACCCGCAGCCCCCGCCGATCACTTGCCCCTGCACCGCAGCTCTGGGGAGAAGCCGCTTCCCCAGGCTGCTTCGAAGGAAGGGGGTGTACCGACAGAGCCTCACACCACGGTGTCGACAGATAGGAATTGTTCTAGATCCAGGTCCCCTGCTCAGGGTGTTCTGCCTGGCCAAAGTCTTCATAAAGCTGCTTGTCCCGGCATTCAGGGAGCCCGGCATCCCCCGCATGGAGTGTGTGGATTATCTGTTTTACTTGAATATTTTTTTTTCCTGAAATGAGGGAATGGGTTAATCAGGCCTTGAGTGAAGCTGTGTAGTAGTGAAACAGCCTTCACTGCTAGAATAAAATCATACATCCCTTGTCAAGAGTCCAGGATTGTAGAAGGAATACCTGGATTGTTCCAATGTCTGTTGGTATCCAGCATAATGTTGAGTCTTGTTGGGAATACCGTATTTCTTCTTGCATACTCAGAAGATGGAAGCTCTCAGATGGATATTAAACTGTTTTCTCTTTGTGGGGTCACTGATAAGCGCAGTTATATGAAAAGAAAAAGAAATATTTGAAATCTGAAGAGTTCTGTAAAGTGATAGCAAACAAAAAGCTTATGTCTCCAAATACTGTGAATATCAAAGAAGTCCAACAAGAAGCAAGAATTGACAACTATTTCTTTTAAACTGCATACATCAGAGAAGACTGATCATGATAGGTAAACAGAACTCCAGTTCTGATAATTTGGTATGAGAAAGGAGGTGGGAAAGGAGAGAGGTCCATTCTGCCCACCACAGAAGCATGAAGATACAAGATTCATTTCAGTACCCCGAGATGTCCTGTTGCAGAACACACATGGGCAAAGTAGAGTAGAGCAAAACTAGAGTAAAGTTTAAGGATGTGTGCTTTGATTTTATTGGCATAAAATGTACAAACAATAGTAAGATATTAAATTGAGAGGAGCAATTGTTGTACATGCCTCTGATTTCTCCAGAAAATTAGAAATTTCCTGTTTCTTGGATCTTACTTTTTGAAGCAGTTATCAGAGTGCAGCAAGTTATTTCCTTCCCACTCAACTTAAATGGTTGTCAGTGATAAAGCAAATGGACACCACTTCATTAAATGGAGTCAAATACTACTGATTCAGATGTGATGTTTCACTTGTTTATGATTTTCAAAATTACTTTTTGTAAAAATAAACAGAAGCACTAAGCACCGGGGAAGTCGAAAGTTCAGTGATCCCAATTAAAGCACAAAGCTATGTTGTAGACCACTTCAAAGCAAATATAAGCTAACTCAATTTTTTTAACAGTATATGTATTTTTTTATTGTTTTAGGAAAGACATTTGCTTTAAATGCAAATATTTTAAAAGCAAAAAAATTACTTCTCCTAACTCTCATTTTAATGTTTAAATTTCCCTGTGTTCTATGTGAGAATGGAACCCCAGCTCTTCTATGGTGAACTCCGAAGGTCTATCTCTCCCTGAAGATCAATTGTTTAGAACAATTTAAAATTGACAACCTTCATTTAGATTGATACATGTTCCAGTAGTTCCTATCAGTGCCATGGGCAAAACCCAGTGCCAGCTAAGGCACTTTTTCTCGAAATTTTCAACTGAAACAAAAAGTAGATTTCCAAACATGAATCCAGTGATTCAGGCAATGTGAGGCCTCACAGATGAACACCTTTTTATACTTAGCAGCCATGATTCCTGCAAAAACTACTGAAGTCCTACAGGTATTAGGCACAAGTCTGATTTTCAAATGCAAGATGGGTTAGCTGTGCAGGAGCAAAGGACAATAGGGCAGGGGATTAGGGCAGTTCTAGCAGTGTTCATGTTACATGAATGGCTCTGGGCAATGAGCTGCGGTCATTCATTTGACCTCCACCCATATGGCATCACTTTGAATCTTGTGAGGAGCAAATATAACCCTCTATATCAAAGCAAGAGGTATGTTTCTGTTACAAAGAAATATAGGTACATCAGAAAATACAGAAATCATGGAAATCGTATGTTTGCTACAACTGCTAGAGGTAGAAGGGTAGAGACAGGCATAAGGATGAAATGAAGAGGAAGAATTATGGAAGTTATTCAAAGAAGCAGAACTGCAAAAAAAAAACATAATTAAATATTAAAAACTAAATTTAAAAAAAAAAGGGGGCTAAGTACAGAAACAATAACACAGAGAGGTTGTGCAATCTCCATTCTTTTATATTCTCAAAATTCATCTGGTTAGGAAGCCCTGAACAACCTGAATTAATTTTTAAATTAGTCCTGGTTTGAGCAGGAGGTTGGCCTAGGTGACCTCCAGAGCCTACTTCTAGCCAAGGTTATTCTATGATTCTATGAAACAAAAATTTAAAAAAAAGGTTCTTGGAGAAAGCTGAAAATAACCAAGTGGAGAGGAAAAAGGAAAGGAAAATACCTATTAAAAGAACAGAGATGTAGGGGGCAATCAGGACAAAATAGTCTCCAGCTACAGAGAAAGAGAAGAAGAAAGGAGACACAACTGAGAATATTTAGTAAGATTTTTTTCAAAGCTAGAAGTTATATACTTCTAAAAGCTCCAGCTAAGGCAGTAGAACTATACTGGTTTGTATCTGCAAATGCAGTCCTCAGAGATGTAATGTATTCTGACTTCATTAAATCTGCATTGACATTAAAGCTTGCTATTGAAGAGTTGTCTTTAAAATGCCTCCTACATTAGTGAAATAAATCCATCTATTTACAGTATTTATTCTTTTCCCTTATCTCTTTCAGTTGATGTGTTTGGAGTGAAGAATGTTGCACCAGTAACTTTGCAAGTCAATGAAACAGAAGGATAGTCTGTGCTTGCTGAAAAAACTTGTCCTCCTTGGGGTTTTTCTAGGATTTCATGGACAAAATGAATTGCAATTAGGTCATGATTACTCAAATATTTGTATTGTGCACTTAAAATGCTGCAGTAGATAAGGCTTACCAGTTAAAACAGTAGGATTTGTAAAAATGCATACTGAAAAATTAATACATTCCTTCCTTAGAACCACAGATTAGCTATTAAATCCTTTCACCTGGTTTTGGCTCAATTGGTTTTTATTTAAGTGGTCTTTTGTAAGTGGTTTTGGCTGAAAATCACCAAGTGGAAAATAGAGTTATAAACAGTCATTCAGAAAAGGCAAAGACAACATTTCACAAGTGAAATTGTTAAAGAAAAATAAGACTCATGAACAAATTTTGTTTTAAAAAGGAAACAGTATGAAATATATATTTTACTTCTTTATTATTACATCTTGGCATTTTTCTGTTCTGTGAAATACAACTTAAATCAGACTTTCAGGCTCTTGTTTACTGTTCTTGACAGGACACTACATTGTACAAATCTTCCCAGTTTGCAATCACTTCTCTTGTTCATCCACTTATCTCACGCTTACCCTGAGGTATTAATACCATATAAATATACACACCACGGAGCCACCTGACCTCCAGCACAGGGACAAGAGTGGCCCAAGTCCCTTGGTCCCAAGGCTGCTGTTGTCAGGAGCAGGCTGGCCTTGTCCAGACGCTGAGCCTTCTGCCTGTCCCACGGCCCTTCCCATCTGTGCCCCACCGTGCCTCCTCCACAGTTCCATCTGCAGTGAGCCGCGGGATCTGGGCTTGTTGGAGGGAGGTGTCTGTCAGTATTCTCTGTGTGTTGACGGCTGGGCTGTGCCTGCATGACCAGACACATGATTTTGATACATACTGCTGGAGAAAAAAAAAGTTAATTTTTTTCCCCCACAGTATAGATACATTTCTGCTACTTTCTGCATTCACACTATAGTAGTTTTTCAACAGGTGACTTACTCTAAGGCTAATGTCTGTAAATTTACTTCTTCCTTAATCAAAAGGGACAGAAGTTTCATAACTTTTACATTATTTAATGTGAAGTTGTCAAGTTTTATCCTGTGAAATATAGGCTTACATAGAGAGTGAAAAGTACTCAATACCATACTGTGTAATTTAAACTTGCTTCACTTAGTTTTATTGAGATCTTGAATAATTTTTATATTAATCATTTTGTAGCATTTTCTATTAAATACTAACTTCCTGGTAAAAAGTAATATTCACAAACAGATATATACCAGGCAGTCATAGCTACTAATTTAAGAAGCTTATGATTGATTAATATTATTTCTTTGTGTTAACAAGGGAAGACAAGCACTTTGATATCATCACAAATTCCCTGACAGGGAAAGCCAAGAGGCATATGCCAGCTATGAAGTATTAGACCCAGCATTGTGCAAGCAAGTACCAAGGGTGTACTGGGGCTCAGTGATCCAGGACAGAAGCAATCTGATTTGTGCCTTCTGCTAACCCTGGGTCAAGAATCCTGCTCTGAACTCCACCCTATCTTTGTGCTCCATCAATACAGAGCACCTGTTGTATTGGATGGGAGAATTTCAAGGAGGGGCAAATGTAGGTCACCACAAACTCCTGTGTGCACAAGAAAAACCAAAAATCTCTAACCTGACATGTACAAGTGAGTCCATACAAGTAATTCAGAAAAATAAGAATTACAGTAGTGGGAAGACAAAGGCATGCCAAAAAGCATGCTTTTTTTTTTTTTTTTTTTTTTTTTTTTTTTTTTTAAGTCACAAGCACACTGCAGCTGTTACTCTGGCTGGAGTGAAAGTAAAGAGACATAGGGTCCAATTCATCTCTCATATCAAGGCTGTTAGTTATGCCAAGGATAGTTTGGCTCACATAGCACTCTCCTAGCTACCAGCCTTTTTCAGAGTCTCACTCTGGACTCTGGTTAGTACCTAAAATTAGTCTACAAGAGAATATAAATTTAACATTCCAAGACACTAACAGCAGTCATAAAATTTGGCATCAAATTATTAATAGCGAGTGAAATGATTCCTAATTGTCCTAACTCAAACCTGTGTTTGTCCAGTGGTACACTGTGCCAGTCAGAAATGCTGGCTTTACCTGGAATTAGACTCCTCAAAACCAGAGATTTGCATTAAAATATATGTCCATGGGTGAACTTCACTGAGACCAGGAAGATCCAGAGGAATCTGAACTCCAAACACTCTGCTAGGTGTGGTTCTATAGCATTATGGAAAGGATTATTTAGAGCACAACATGAGGCATCCTTATATCCCAGTGCTGTGTTTCAAAAGTAGATGTAAGCTTGTTTTGCATGAATTTCACTGTTCTGACATTATAGTCATATGACACAAATGTGGGAACATCACAGATTCATGGTTCATTGCAGTATCTTACTGGGCCAAATATTGTTATTCATTGTTAGAATACTATTCATGTGTTAGAACTCATAACTCTGACTATGAAATTGCTGAAGAAAAAAGGAGAGGAAAATCATGTATAGTACTAACAGGCTTTCCTGGAGAGAGTATATATGCTTCAAGTCTTGCAAGAAACTTCTAGGACAAGAGTTGTCAGCTCTCTGCCAGCTGATGGCCACTGCATTAGCATACCAGAAACTACCATCTTCATTCTGGGCTTTTCTCAGACATGGGATATTTTTATCTTCCTTCAGACACTGTTTTTCCCAGCTAGAAGACTCACAAGAGAAATACCAAACTGATCACCAAGACAATGGATGGATGAGGGCTTCCATGGCAAAGCAATACAAAGCTGTGTATAAAGAGCTACGTTGTGTTTCCATCTTTAGTAATTCAGAAATATTATCTCCTGATAGCCAAATTGAAAATGCTGACATTGCAGAAATTTGCACAATTTCTTTTGTGTAGATAGGGCATCACTACCCTGTTGTTATAGTTAACAATTGAAATTGTTATTCTGAAAAATAAATACAAGTTCAGGAGATTATTTCTTCTGAATTTAGTTTAGATTTACAAAAACTAATTAAGGAGAGTTGTTTTATCCCATCCAGTAGTTACAGAATTAATTCAGGAGCAAATCCATGTTTAATTCTATTTCTTCCAAAGGAAATTTGATCTCGTGTTTCCATTAATTGTTTAATAGAGTAAACTGGGCATGCTTATTACTAATTTTCTTGATGATGTTCCTCATACACTGAAAACTCAACACTTCACTTCACTTCACTTTCTGACACTTCACTGTCAGAAAATTTGTATAACAGATATATTGTGTATAGCAGTTAGATCTGCTTCCTGTTGCATGGTTTCTGCTTTCTGCTGTATGGTTTCATATCTCATTAAGATGCCAAAAGAAATTAATGCAAGGATCCCACATCATTCTTCTTGAGGTCTCTAAGTCAGAGTTATAGGGCAAAATTTGTTTTTCATAAGCTTGAAAGAAATGGCATCAAGCTGAAAGCTTTTCCAGTTCTTTTATATCCTCTAGTCAAACATTTTGAAGACAAAAAATTTTAGATTAAGTTTGAACAAAGGAACTAAAAGAAGTTGGGTCAGCCACTGAAAAAAAGAGTAATAACTCTTTATATAGTGCCAAGCAGGACCTAAAATGTATGTCATGAATACTTACTGTCCTGAGCAGATTTGAAGTTCATACTGCTGGTTGGACAGGTCACCAAGTAGTTTATAAGTTGTGGGAATTCAGTATAGCAGTACAAGGATACTTTCCTCAGTGCTTTAAAAACTGATTTAATACATTTGCAGTGCTTTCCTGAGATGCCACTGTTTCCCTTATGTAAGACCCATACAGTGATTTCCAGCCTGTGAGAGGTACAAAATTGAGGCATTTGTCTAAAACCAGTATTGAAAGAGAACATGTGTGTTTTCTGTAACCTAGGACACAAAATTTAATGTTACTAGCAAAATTCAAATAACTATTATTAACAACGCTAAGACTTTCCTGTCAAGCAAAAGGTGGTGTGTTGTAGACCCTGTTTGTTAAACTGAAGCAAAATCATCTGGTCATTTGATTTCAGACCCTGGAGAGTCACAAGATGGATAATATTTAAATAACAGCAATTTAAACAAAAATACTTTCAATTTGAGGCAACAAGACAGTTTCATTCCCTCTTTTTTCTTCCCAAGACTAATACCCTCTTCTTTTAAGGATTTTCATTTCTAAAACTAAAGAAGTATTAAACTTCTGTAGTAAATAATACATTATGCATTTACTACTAAAGGATGAGAAACCCTTAGTTCCTCTAATTTTAACATGTCTCCCACACATGCATAAAGATAAGCTCTCTCATTACACTTTGAGGCCATAATGAGCACTTTTATTTGGTTCTTGATACAATTGTAAGACTGTTCTGTAGACACCAAATAACCTAGAGGCCTGAAAGGGACTTAAGTGGTTGTCAGACCTCTGAGGGGAATATGTGTACTTTGCTCACATGCAAGAAACTGTAGATAAGTGTATATAGAAATACCTAGAAATTAGCCATTCTTTAAAACTGGCAGTATCCAATCAGGGCTCACAGGGAGAAATTACACATGGCTCTGTCATGTTTGCATTCCTTTGAAACTGTTCAGGCAAAAATAGTAATCGTTATGGTAATTTCTGAATGGCTGCTTCTTTCAGTTTCTAGAAGGTATGGACAATCTACATCCTCATTTGTACATAATGAGATATTATTAAAGATACTATGCCATCTTCCATGGCTTGGCATGGAAGTTTTGGTGACTAACACTATACAAAACAAGCACAAATTGATTAAAAAATGTAAAAGATCTAAAGTAATTTCGGCATTTGGATGTAGTATGGAACCAACCTGAATTATGTGTAAGAAAAACAAAATTCTTGAAACCAGAATCACCAAGTTCCAATTTTTTAAATTCATGATTGCAGAATTTTTAACTAATTAAAATTAGCAGAATAATCCAGGGGAAATACCTAGATTAAAACACAGGCTACAGAAACAGTTACGATCTTGTCACTAGAATGTCAAAACATCAGCTGGATTCCATCTCTGTTCCATACAGCAGGTGGTAGAAGGAAATAATCTGATACAATGATTCCAAGTTAGCAGGTGGTGGTATCAGTCAAGCTTTTCATAAAAAGCAAATTGTCCTCATCAGAAAGTTTAACAGAGAAAAACACAATTCCACTTTAGCTTGTGTTTTAGTAAGCCATGTCAGAAATAATTTAACTAGCTATGGTGGCTCAAAAATATACAAGTAGTCTTTAAATTCATAAAGTTATCACTATATGTATCAGTGTTGTTTAGCTTCTTTCCTTAGGGCTTTTTTTCTAATATTCTTACTATTATTTGCTCTTTAAAATTAATATAAAGGCTGCCTAATGACCATTGCCCTGTGATCATTCTCTCATTAGACTTAGTGGATCTGTGTGTACACACCATCTATGCCTGCAAATTTGTCTGCTCTCAGATTGCCATGAAGGACCATGCTGGTAACTCTTCTCTTCCTACATGCATTGCAACACGGTAATTTTATTTTAAAATATCCAATCATATTTCATCAATGATGCAATGTCAGCTGCTCTGTAATCCCCACTTTCTAAACAATCTTTTTAATTATAATATTTTGTTGTTTATATTTATATTTATTTAGAATTTTTCTCCTTGCTGTTCATGTACTTATATATTCAGTAAACATACAAATAAACAAATTTTAAAAATGCAGTAGATATACCTCTATGAGTTCTTTATATATAACGCATTTTCCAAAAAATGTAACTTTTTTTTCAATAGTGAATTTCCTTTAAACTCCTGTTTCTAAAGGATTTTGCTGATAAATGTACTCTTACTGTTTTTTTAGCAAGAACACATATTGTTCTAATAGTTGACTCGAGGCTGTACACTATGCTTAGCATTTGATTTTCTTTTACTGATAAATCATGGCTCTTAGTTACAGTCATTCTGATTTTTGAAACATTTTGCATCTAATTTTCTCAAAAGCATACTATGGAGAATTATGTTCTATATTTGCTAAAAGATAATTTTTGACTAATATGGAAACATCTCCCAGAGATTTTAGCACTCAGCTGGGACACAGCTTACAAATACCCTAACAACATGCTCTTGTCTTCACTCAACAATGAATTATATACTATTTCAGGTGTAGTAAAATACTCGCTCAGGAATATGGCAAGCACATTATCTATCTGGAAATAGAGACTAA
This sequence comes from Urocynchramus pylzowi, assembly GCA_013397555.1. Lineage (NCBI taxonomy): Eukaryota > Metazoa > Chordata > Aves > Passeriformes > Fringillidae > Urocynchramus > Urocynchramus pylzowi. Next base: position 435,697 of record VZRH01003773.1, on the reverse strand, counting down.
ACTGTGTTTCTTGCATAATACTACTAGTATTACTGCTCTTATTCCAATTTGGAAAATAATTATCTCCTTCCACATTTAGAGAACATCCAGGACTAAACCTTTCTGTGAATTGCACCATGCCTACCCAGTGAGCTCACCAAGCTTTGTCTGAATTAGTTTTCATTTACAGACAGGTCTATCATCTGATACCTTGCAGAGGAACACTTAAATATAATTACCTGTAACCTTATTACAGTGTCTTAGATGTGGAAACTATTAGCTGCCAAGACTGACTGTGACAGACTGTTAGACAATCAGAAATCTACCTCACTTGGGTCATTTCTTTTAGTAAGCAATAAAATAGCTAGAATGTGATCTCTGTAATCATGGGAAAAAATGTGCAGGGCAGCAGATACATCCTTGAACTACTAAATCTGTATATATTGGGAAGATCTCTTATGGTGTAGTAATTATCAGTGAGAACTGTTTATCATACACATAGCAGTATAGTATTATGGATTTTGTTGCTTCAGCTTTGCTTAGCTTATTCCCTGTAGTTTTCCACTTTCTGTTACAAAATCTTCCAGTTTCTGAAAATGCCTCTGCCTATACACTGGCAAGTTGCAATCACCCCTTGTTTATATATCCATTTGCATACCCATTTATATATCCATGTATATCCCTCTTTTTTATCTTAATGTATTTAGACTTGTGTGACACATCAGAATATAAAATAAAACAAAAAACTTTATGAAAAAATAAATTGTGTGATTTTTTTTTTTTTAATGAGAGTATTTCCTAGGTAGCATTATTGTATTAAATACTCTGGACTTCAGTTAGTGTACTTGTTATATAAGTGGGTGTTATAAAAATGGAGGTTGCAGCAGAAAGATTCAAATTTGAATGAAACAGAAAGGTCCTAAAATTAGAGAACTGGAAAGCGGTGTCCTTTTACGAGCAGTCTAAAAGTAAAAGTAGACCAAATGTCATGTATCCAGCATGGGTTCTCGCCAACAAAATAGCCTGGCAGGAGATTAGAGGGATCAGCAGTTACCCCAGTGACCTGACAGAAGGCTGGTAAGGTGGATTGGCATCAGGGTGGAGGTGAAAATCAGGCACAGAGCCACTGGCCATCCATGTCAGAAACAAGAGGGCAGGAGGCCAGGCAGGATGACAGCATACTGTTCTTGTCCTATTAGAAGGCAGAGCAGGCTGCATGCAGTGAATATTTCTTTCCAATTTCTCAGATCCTTGAAATCCATGTGTGTACTTCTTTCTCATTTGGAGCTTCCTTGATTTGCTGCAGGGAAATATGCAGAAAGGTAAGTCTCTCGTGGTGAAATCCTCTGTGCAAAGTGAAGCAGCGATGAGCATGTATCAAAGAAAATTCTTGGAGTTATTTTTGCCCTGAAAAACTCCTCCTGGCACTTTGAAAGTTCTCTCTTTTGAGGTCAGGATAGAGGAGTGACATGCAACTGTCTCGACTGGGAGCAGTTCATTCCAACAGTTATGCCAAACTGAAGGACTTTGCTTTCCTCCCAAACATCCTCCTGTATACAGAAAAAGGGAGGGTGAAAAGACTCATGCTGGGGGATCTCCAGCCTGGTGCCACCAAAAAGAGCAGCAGCCAGAAGGATGGCAGTATGGCACGTTCCTCTCGGCGCACAGAAAGGCGGGACAGACAGTAAGCTGTAGTGCCAACTGAAAGCAGTGACAGGGAGCAGCAGCCCAGAGATCCTGCCAGAAGGGGATATGTTGTTTAATTAAGCCAGTTTTAGGTTGGTGCATAGCACCATGACTCACAGCACAGCTAAAGAACATGCTTACAGTTCCTTCAGATACTCTACAGCACTTCTAGAGCAATGACTCGTCTCAGCATCTAGGAAGAAATATTGATGAGATGATCTTCATGTAGGGTGAATAAGTACATTTTCCTACATCACTGCTAGGTTTTTTAAATTATAGACGTTCTACCAATCAAGAGATCTTTACCACATAAAATAGACATTAAACAGCTGCTTTATTAATATCTGTTTTTACCTTGCCTTCTTAGTGCAGGGAGAGGGATTATCTCAGTTGTTGTACCTTTGGTAGTGGCTCATTTGTATCAAAATCTGACCTGCAAGTTAAGACTGCTCCTTTTGGGATGTGTCAAAAAGCACTTTGATAGGAGGAGATGGAAGACAAAACTTGGAAATGAAACATTGTATCAAAAATTGCCATGCACTAACTAATGCAAAAGCAAGACTGATTAAACGTGAAACATCAAATGGAAGTGGGGAGTGGGGTGGACTGCAGTTGGAGACTCAAGCACTGTGTCCCTCTCAGTAGCCCAGGCTGTGCTCACTTTTTGTCTCCTCTAAAGGTTACAACGACCAAACTGGACAGATGTATCCCATTTCACTCTCTGCAAGCAGCAGCTATAAATAGGTATTACTGTAAGCCTCACCCCTTGCTCTGTGCTTTGGGTAGTGGGACAGATCCACATGAGAAACCACACAAAAAGAAATTTTATGAGCTCAGTGCTGCTCCTGGCACAGGAGCAGCAGTTCTACAACTATCATAGACTATGGGATTGAATGAAGTGGGAAAGAATCCTAAAAACACTCACATGTTTTTCAGAGTGATAATGCATTTTTGCTTGAACAGAATTCGTATTGAATTTCCCAGTTTACATAAATAGGTATAGTTTCACTGAAGCAGTAAATTTTGATCATTGTTTAAAATTTTACTCTATTCTTACTGACTGAATATCATTGAAATGTCAGCTAAGTATTTGATCAAAAAATTCACCAAGTACACCAGACTGCGTGAGGGGTTTAGACTTCCAAGTTCCCAGATACTCCCAGTTCAATCTGACCACATCTTCTGAGATGCTGTTTACCTTGAAACCTACCAATCTCAGCAGGATTTGGGGATGCAACATTTTTCTGTGAAAGTCATAGCACCTTGCAATTTAAGTGGGAACACTTGTGATGGTGCTTATCCATGTTAAAGTCATGTAAGAGCTTAAATTACTTTTCAGATCTATTTAAACTTTTTTGGGAGCGAGACCCACCACTATAGCTATTTATTAAAACAGTGTACAGATGTTGCACAGGGCTTGTACAAACCTGTGCCTAAGAACAAATGAAAAGCTTTTAAGATCACAGAGGAGTGTTTGAAGTTAAAAATTAGCCATGATTACGTACACAATAACCTGTCACTTCTTCTAAGCTTCTGTAAAATAACACTGACAAGAAGAAAGAAAGTGTCCTGATGAAACACCAGAACATAACTGTGCACTTGCTTAAAATGTGCTTCCAAAGCCACTAAAACTTGATTATTGAATAATATCTCTTATTTTAAAACACCTATTTGTTGTCATTTTGTATTGACACAAAGAAGCATGTGTAAGACACAAAATTGCTTGCAGCACTGTAAGTAATTCTGTAAGTGGTTCTTTTCCACTTCTTATGAAAGGGCATAAGTCAGACCTGTCTCTTTTTTTAGCTTCACAAACCAAAAGACTGATTTGATCTGTCAAGAACAAGACACTGAAAATTTTCCTACATCAGTCTGACTTCTGGGACTGACCTTTTTCTGTTAAGGCCTCACCAAAGCAACAGAGTAGATGTAGGATATATGAAAAAAAGACCATGCTAGTGAGAAAACTTATATTGTTCTAGCTTGTGATGTGGAAACAGCTTTTGAATACAAGCCAAATAAAGACCTGAACAACTTTTGTTTTCTCTTGTAAGGAGAATATACTTCTTTATGAGAAAGATAACTGAATTTGGAACTTAAACTATCTTTAACAAAGCAGCAGTTCATGGTGGCAGTTACTGCACATGCATACTAAAACCCAAGTGCCAAGTTCTCCTGCTCAATTTCTTTAACAGCTGAAAGAATTTTTTTTTTTTTAATTTTTATAACAGCTGAGTGGCATCCCTTCAAACTTCCTTGTTAGTAGACAGGTAGACAGGTTTTGCAGTCCAAGATAGACAGGAAGAGCCACTGCAAACAAAGACATAAGGTATAAAGTAGTATCTAAACTATAACTCTAGCATCCCCTGAGAGTAAATAAATTGCCCAGTTACAACAGTAATCACTGCATATTTATGTATCAAGTTCCATCTAGAGATTCCAAAATGATTCAGTGAAATGTTAATCATCACAACCTTCCTGATGAACAGGTGTCATTATCCTTATTTCAGAGATCAAAACAGTGTAACACTTCATGATTTGAATGACTTTGAATGCTTAGTTTCACTTAAGAAAACTGTAGCAGAGCCATGAAATGTGTCTAGATATGAGGACTTCACATTTTAAACTGTCAGTTCAAAGTCTTACACTTTAAATGCAACATGCTTTTGCATTTGATCTTTGTCCAGAACTTCAAACTTAATTTAAACTCCCATTTTGAAGCCTTACCATTTGTATGCTATGTGGCCTGCAGGAATACACTGCTCACAGAGTTGGAGACTTTGAACATAAGAGGAACATACCTTTCCCACAAATGTCTTTAACTAAATCATCAACACCTTGTTATTATATCACTTACCACAGTGTGCATGATCTCAGAAATGGTGTTAAAGTGAAGAGGGAGTGAGGTATGTGGCTTTACATTCTTTAGAGAGATACATTAATTTGTACTTCCAGCCTGAGCAAGACCACTTTCACATCCCTCTTTGAATGCACTACAGGTTATGTGGGGCATGCATGATGGGGAGGAATGTGCTCCAGTGAGATCCAAACCCCTGATTTTTATGGTTGCAATTCTGTGTAATTCTATAAATCTGGCCTCACCACCCTCATGGTAAAGAGGGTAATTATTTTCCCCTAATAACTAATCCAAACTTACTCTTTTCAATTTGAAGCCATTGGCCCCTTGTCCTGTCACAAGTTGCACTTGTAAATAGTCTCTCTCCCTCTTTCTTGTAGGCTCCCTTCAGGTACTGGAAGGCTGCAATTAGTTCACCCCAAAGCCTTCTCTTCTCTGATTAGCTGTTACTTTTTCTGAGTAGCTGCTTCCATTAGGAAAGTGAAAACCTTAAGAGATTCTGAAAAGTCGAGGACTGAAATGCTGGAGACTACAACATTGGGAAAGTACTTGGAACTCTGGTAGAATTTCCACATTTTTCTAACGGCAATAGAATAAACAGACTTCCTATATAAGCATGAGAGACCTCGTCACACCTTTTCTACACCATTAAGTGACTGAAAAGGAGACACTGACATATGTTCATTTTTCCCCTCCTTCTCATGAGGCATCCATATAGGAGACATACTGCTGCCCTCATTGTGGCAGCAGAAAAATGAAATGGAATAGCCAAAGAATGCTTTATTGAATGATAGGAATGATCCCACTCCAACAGCACTTGAGAGATACCTTGTCCTGGCAATGTTTGCAGCAGGAACCAGGACCAGCACATAAGCTCAGGAAGTTGCCATACTGAAGATGTTTATAGGCATTTCATTCACTCTCAATTTTTATGGAACAAAAGTAATTCTGGAAATTGTGTCAGAAGCTGATATTGATAGATTTGTACATTGTTGAGTAAACAGACAAAACCATTTCCTAATTTTTTCTACGAGCAGACACTGACAAGTGACGAACCAATCTTCACAGGTGACTGTGGAAAACCTGCTAACTATATCCCATTAAAAATAGCCCAACTAGAAAAAGTTTTATGCATAAATACATACATACATGCATCACAGGTGAAACCTGACCAGGCCTTCTTCTTCCTTCTTCTATTGTCTCTGTTGTAGAGACAATAACCTTCTTCCATAGGACCTTCTTAGCCAGATTCTGAAGAATGACTGCTGGGATTACACAGTAACATAAGCAGAAATGCAAAAATGAGTGTCAGATGTTCATCAATCTGCATGTGTTTCTCCCCAGTCTGATTTGGGTTTCCTCTAAAAAGCAAGCTCTCCCAAGTCAAGTGACAGAAGATGTGAAGGGTTGCCTAGCTGTAATTCTAAGTAGAAGACAGGTCTAGTTCTGCATATTAAATGTATGAATTTTGAGATTTCTCTGGGATATGCCGTTTGGAAGAATTCGAACTCTCCAGTAGTTTCTCCTGGGTAGGAATTACTCCAATACCAACACTGAGCAAAATCCCAAAGTGCCTCTTGGATCCCTGCCCTGCGCAGTGCAGCGGATGCATGGACGGTTACTCACTGGCAGTAACTGATGCATCAGCCCTTCCTTCGGGAACAGAGGTTTGCTGTTAGAGATTTAGAACATCCAAATATACGATGCCTGCCTGCTACAACTCTTTCTTCAAGCTTAGCAGGATCCCTGAGAGGCCTTTGGCACTGCCTCTTGCAGGTATCTCTGAAGAAGCTGCATACAACACTGTTTATAGCCCAGCACAACAGCCCTGATGCTCTCTGGGGCTCTCCTTGCTTAAGATGATAACATTTGACAGTCACTGAACTTCCTTCTTCCCCATAAAATGCAGGGAAGGGGAAATCCCAACATCCTGCGACTGAAAGAAAATAGTGAACTAATCCAATATGCTCATGAGCACCAAAAGGCTCCTTGTCTGCCTGCCCCACAGCTCTTGTTATCCCCCTTTATGAGATGAAACTATGGGCCCTCTGTGGGCCCTACTATTTTGAATGAAATTTGTCTACAAGCATAACGCTTTATTGTTACGCACAAAAAATGTCACCACGGCCATACAGAACAAGAACCCATAACACTGCATGCCCTTTCTGGCTGGCAGTTGCTGGCAGAACAAAACTATTTGCAATCTTTTCCGCAGCTGCAAAGTAGCCTTTGTGTATTCATTTCTCCAGGATGCAATGCTACTCAAAATGCAGAATTCATTTTTAATTTAAATTATTGATCTTTTGGGCCATTAATCTGACTGTTGAAATATCCCATCAGTCACCTAAGCAATAAGGTATAGCAGGCATATCCACCATTTCAGAGGCTAATTTTCAGATTGTTTCAATTTATTCTGTACATGTGCTGGGAAAGCATGCATGACATTTAAGTGATTTCAAGTGGCATTAAATTTTTTGGCCATAACCTACGGAATTGTGTACAAGCCAGAAAGGTTGTGATTTATTAGGAGAAAATTTGGGCCAGAAATATTTCTTGAAGACTGGAACATTTCAGTTTGAGACTTAGATTCCCTGCCTTCCTATTATCCCAGAACTGCAACATTTGGGAATTCAAAAAGCCTGACGTAATGCTCAACACAATGTGGCTTACAAATATCCTATGTGGAAAAACTCCCCTAACATTAGCCTCTTTACTGCCATCCAGAGGAATGAATCAATTAACCAACATTAATATTAATATTAATAACAATTACTTGTAAACAACACCTTTGAGACAAAACATGTTGAAGAAAAAATTGACTAAGGCTTTTCAGCCAATCGGAAAACAAATAGAAATGATGGAATGTGTTTGACATATGGAATTTTTATTCCAACAGAAAGTGGCTAAAAAGGCACTGATAGGATTAAGGTGGTTTCACATTAAGATTTTACCAGCTCCCATAACTTAAGTAAAAGAGCCTTTGAAAGGTATTTCCATCGTGTGCCAATAAGCTTCAGGTCATACATACCACACGTATCTTTTTATTCCTTTAGGAATTTAAGTATTGCCTTTAGTAATAGCTGCATATTACCTCAACGTATAATGTGTGCTGCTGAAACTTTAGCTTGGGGAGAAGGACTCACTGAATTGAATTCCTGCCAAAACAGAAGTTTTATAAAGTAGTAAGAAAGAGAAAATGCAGCTTTGCCCTGGACAGGTACTGGAATCCCACGCATTTGCAAGGGACTCAGCTACCATGGCTTGATATATTTCCATGTAATCTCTTGTATTGGACAACATGGTGATTTTATCACCTCCTTCATGTTGTTTTTTTAGCCATCTATTCTGAAAAATAACAGAATTTCAAAAGTTTACAGAATTCTCCATACTTATTGTCATTTTTCACTCAGACTGGAAGTTTGTTTGCACTTTCTGGTCAACCAAAAGGACAGCAACAGAGAGCTTATAATATTTTTATCTTTCTGCTTGTGAAACGAAACTCACCTTTTGCTATTTAGTAATGTATTTTCAGAAACTGCTTCTTCACCCTCACAATGCACCCCTGGCCTCTGCTTGTGCAGCCCAGTCAGCTGTGACAATTGCTTTCTAAATCTCTTCACTCTAAAAGACTGTCCAGCAATTTCTCTGTTCTTCCAGAAGCAGGCCCCACACAGATATAAAGGGGCTGAAAAGATGAAGTTACACAGGCTTTTTCTACTGGGTCAATTCAGCAATTATTGATTTCACAGACATTTTTAAGAGTTTAATAAACCTTACTTCTCCTTCCTAACCTACACGATAATGTGGCATTAAAGCAGTTTTCCTTTAAGAAGTATTTCAAATACACTAAACTGACACTAAAAACTAGCAAAGATATCATAAACATGGGTTGAGATTAAAGCTAAAACATTGTACAGATGTTCAATTAAATAACAGCTGCTGTTATCAAGAAAGTAATCATTTTAATTTGATACTTCCAATTTAAGGGTTAATAATTTGGGCAAAAAAATAAATATTCAAGCTAAAATTATACTCCATTTTGGTCCTGACATTTGGCATATTGCCATGGCTCAATCCCAGAAGTGTGAAATACAATTCAAACAGTCTAGGGTAATCTAAAAGCTCACTTTAAGAGTTTCAGCTCCAATGGGGAATCATCCACCTTGTGAGCATGAACCAGGGGCATGGGGGTGCCTGGGATGGGTGGATGTGAGGGCCTTTACTCTCGCTGTCAACACTCAACAAGTTTGGCAGAGATGCTGATTTCCAGGCAGCACTGCAGAGCTGATAACTGGGCTGACACCCCATGCTGAAGGAAGCTGAGGGCCTTGTAAGCAAGACAAAGACAGAAAGAATATAACCAAACCCCCTTCTGAAATGACAGAGGTGTTGAGCAGTGCCAGGCTCAGTCTGGGCTCCTGAAATCAATCTCGGCTGAAGCTGAACTGCTTACAGCACCTAGGGCCACACATTTAAAACCATCTTGTTCTATCTTAAGATATCTCTCCTGTGAGTGCCGTGTATGCACCCCTTTTGTTGTGTAGGAGGCTTTAAATTTAATTTAAATCAATTAATTTTGTGTATGCTTAAATGCTTGGAGGATTTTAGTCCATGAGAGTATCTCACTTTTAAAGATGTTGGCCTAAGGCACAAGTGTCAGTTGTAAAATAGTTTGCAAATAAATGGGTAGCAAAAATCATATGTACAAAATAAATACGTAAGAACCTTTTCTGCAAAGCTTCTATGAACATTAGTTTTTTCTAATAGGTTAAAGATAATATTATGGGCAAATCGAGAGTTCAGAATTTAAACAGTTGACATACAGTAAAACTTCATTTTAACTACTGATGGTAAAAGTGTGAGGGGAAAATACCTGTTTGCCTTTTCCCTATTTGTTGTAATAACAACATTTAGGTATAGGAAATGCACATTGCTACGACAATGACATGGTGCAAACCTGTGAAATCAAATAAACTAATTTTACTGAAAAACTCTTTCAGCTCTGTGGAGCCTTAATAGTGGCAGCAAAGGCTCCTAAACAAGGGTAAACTTCTTTCTTGTCTGATTGCTACAATGCTTAGTTATAAGGAGATGAGTTAAGGGGTCTTTTGTCATGTTAGCCTTCATAATATCTACCTCTCCAGGGTTGAGTAAAACCTTTCAGATTTTCCAAAGACAGTTTTGATGCCTTAATTGCTATCTCTTTTTTTTTTTTTTTTTTTTCTGGGCTAATTAACATCAGTTTGTAAAAATCTCCTGCAAGACATTGTAAAACATCACTTGTTAAAGAGATTTTGGGGCTTGCTCTTGACAAATGTGAAGTGACATTCTGCCTGTGTCTTTTGTAAGATCATATAAAGGAGCTGGTTCATCTACCAGAGAAAGAAAAAAATCTCACCAGGAACCAGTGAAAAAGACAATACTCATCATACAGAGTCGCAGGGCTGAGTAAATGGTTCACACGTCTTGCTCACATGAGATGAAAGGGAATGAATCTAAATTCATTTTACATTTGATCACAGACAAGGAATTCTCCAGATCAAAGTGTGCCATAATAATGAAGACTAACTAAATGCAACTAGGTCCAAAAACATCTGTCAGGGGCTTGATGTCTAAAAATGGAAATCCTTTATATTAATGTTATTATTGCATAACCACATGAGAACCGAAAGACTCTTGAAGTCTTATTTTGTTTTTTGTGTATTGTGGTTAAGAAAATTCAATTAACATGACCTCCCCAAGTGCATCTAACACATTGAGAGAATAGAGAGTTAGATATAATGATGAGTTTTCAACCTCTTTTCTCTTTGTGTCTGATCAGGCACTACTTTTAAAAAGGCTAACGGCAGAAATGCTGGTGACCTAAATAAAATATATCAGCAGCATAGGAAATGAGTTTGATGGTTGTAATCCAATTTTCAGAGGAGAAGGATGCACATTGCTCATCACACATCACAAAAAACTTCTCCACAATTAGCACTAATTGGCAACTTTTTTGGCAGTCTCTTTACAGAGGCCAAAAAACTGAATGAACATGGAGATTAAACTGTCCTTTTGTTCCTAGAAGTACTCTGTTTGAACAGCAGCTGAAACTCATTGTTACACCAGTGTGGAAAAAGAAGTGCCATTTCTGACTGTATTGTACCTGTTCTGGAGATGATCAGAATTCATTCCTCAGGGCTGTGAAAGCAACTTGTATATGCTAATAGAGTTGCAGCAGAAAAGTGAAAATATTTTTTAACCCTCTAGGTGAAAATGCTTAAAATGTGCATAATATTTAAAGTTGTAGTGAAAAAAGTGGGCAAATCTAAGCTGTGCTGAAGTGAGCAAAAATGGGCTTGCCTGTTTTGATATGAGAGGCATGTGTGTGCTGAAGGAAGTGTTGCTTCCTTCCATCATTGCTCTGCCTTCACTCATTCTCTAATGCAATGTAATGAAGCTGTCTGGATGCTCAGAAAAATTGATGCCCTTTCCAAGCTGTGTTTAACTTACTGAACTGCAGTCTGAGCTTGACCACACAGCTGGACACACTCTGTTCCACAGAGAAGAAGGCATGTTTTGCTGCAGTCAGCCTTGCTCCTGAAAAGCTTTTGGAAGTTGTCAGCTGAAGAGCAGCTCTTGGCTCTGCAGTAGTTGGGACTTGTACTGGAATAGAAGTGCCCTTCATGTTTCTGGCTGAGTGAAGCTACAGAGCCACAGACACTTTGATCCTTTACCCTGCAATCCAGTTTGCAAAGAAAATCAGAGACAGAGCAGAGTCCCTTTTCTGATAGGTTATCAAATCTACTGACTCTTGGCTGTAGCTGTCTTTACTGTTGCTATTTCCAAGAAACTGTCCTTCTTGTCCCCAGCTTTCACTAATCTCTGCAGCTTCTAAGAAGTGCAGGCAGCTCTGCTTGTGGTGACATCAGCTTCAGTTCTGCTAGTATTATTTTGATTTGTTCTAGAGTCTCTTTTATTCATGACCTAAAATAATTTAGATTGGTATGTTGGTATAGTATAATAGTACTAATTTCTGGAAACAGTACTTAGTATTCCCTGAGAACAGTTTATTTTCATGGTGCTTACTGAACTTCACAGCTGTCATGTCATTCAGTCTTTCATTCCTCTGATAGATTTAGATTATCTTCTGTTCTTGACTGAAATTATTCAGTTCTAACAGCATATGCAAAGATGACAAACACTATTTACACTTATACTGCAAGACTTTATTGTTGTCAAAAGATACAGAAAAGGTGAGCCAAGAGTATACCACCAGAATTCTTATTTCTTATTGTCAGTATTATCATTGCATTATTGGGGAAGAAAAAAAACACTTCTGAAACAGATTTGTAAGCATGGGAGATGATGGTATGGCAGAAGCAATTGATTGTGTCTTGTGGGTCAGGTGTACAGCTCTTCTTGAGGTATTCACTTGTCTCAGTGGTTGGATATTCACTTACATTCTATGGAGAAATATATGTAAATATCAATATAGGCCAAAGTCAATCAGATATCAAGCTAGCAACTGCTATATATAGCAAGAGATTATGTATTATTAGTGTTTGTCTGTGTCTGAAGAGTTTGGTTATGAACCAAAACCTGTGTGAGGGATAGCATAGCAGGAGGCTGTAACTTGAAAGACAGCATCTCTCACTGAACATGATACAGATCTTTTACAAGAAGCAGAGTGCAACAACGTTTGATCTACCCTGACAACTTTCCTTTTTACTCTTTTATGTTCTCAGGTGTCTTTTAATTATTCTGTTTCAAGGCCTTATTTTTTTAAATCAGAGATAGCCTTGTTTATTTGTATTTTATACCAAGTCCTTCAAAGAAAAGTGAAAAAGGATGTACAGCAGACTACAATGAAATGGCAAAATATGCTGCACACAATAACAAAAGTTTCCATACATTTCACCCTAGATTGTTTTCAAATACTGATCTGATTCTGCTGAAAGCTGTTCACATTCAGCACTCCCTTGCTTCATGTTTACCATAGGTAATGCACATCAGTGCAAATCAGTTCTTCAGCCTGAGCAGATCTGCTGCAGCAAAACAGAGCTAAACTATTACCAAAAAATGGCATTGCAGATAAGACACCTGAAACAGTTTCCAAACTTTAAACACCAAATATTACTGAAATGCAAGTTTTTGAAAGTGGATGGCTGTATTTCTTAGTGACTGAATGAGCAAGTTCTTTTTAAATGCACGTTGTTTCAATTTAACACAAATTGTTAACTTAATTCTTTATTGTTCCACAGATGAGTATTACATACTCTAAAACTCCAGGCAAGTATGAAAAAATACTTTCATGAGCACAGTTTTGCATGCTAACAAGAGTTTCCAGACTTCTGGAGGTTTGGGTCATCCCATTTGACAGTCTTTGCAGTGTATTTTTAGTGTCTTCAGATGGAAAATTACTCCATTTATTATTAAAAAATGAGATGAGTTGTTATTTAAAGCAGATTTTTCTTAATCAAAATGATCTGGCTTATTAAATTGCCAGATCAGTCAAAAATGTAAGGGAAAAAAAGGGAAGAATTCCTTTCCCTTTCTTTCAATAATTTTAACTCAAATCAAACTAAGACCTGCTCTGAGCTCTATGGCAGTTAATTAATTCTCCTTATATAATGCACCTATAAGGGAACACAAGGATGAAAAATTCTGTTTTCATTAATTCACCAGAGATTTCGTCTTTTCAGCAAGGCCAGGATCTGACCTAAAATATTTACTGGTACAAAAATTATTACATTTTTTCAGGGAGGTTACACTGAGGAATTACATGGCTTTGCATATGTTGGGCTCTGTGTGCATTTGGTTGCCACACTCCACAAGCTCCCCACTCCTAGAGGGGCAATCAGGGCCAGCTGGGAAGAGGAGGGTGAGTGGACCCAAGGAAGCAGCTCTGGCAAGATCACAAAACAAAATAGTCTCCTTTCAGATATCTCTGTGCCCAACAGTGCCTGAGGAAACAAATCCAAAGCCATTGCTGTTCTCACTCAGTGTCTTCAAAACCTGAAGGCCGAAATGTCCTGGTGAATTAAAAGGGATCAGACTGGATTTTGACACAAAATGAACAAGATCCATCCTGAAGATCACTCTGGAACACACCTGTGACTTATAGCCACCTTCCAGATTGACAGTTTGAGGGAGTTTTTGTTTGGTTGGAAATCTCCTGTGTCTCCCTCTTGATGATCTTCAGGAGGGGCTTTATTGGGACCATCTTGCTGAAGGGCTGACTGAAGAACAATGGCAAGACTCCCAGTCATTTTCTACTATTCCAACTATCTTCCTTCCAGCTTTGCTCAGAGAAATTCCTTCTCTGGTCCTTCTCTCTCTCCTTCATCTCCTTTATTTCATCCTCAACTACTGTTTCTGTCTCACAGTTTGTTCCCAAACTCCCTTATTCCAGCACACAAGACTCTAGACCCTTCCTTCTACCATTCAGGTCCAGAAAATCCCTATTTCCAATAAATTCTCTGTTAATGTTTCTATAAACAGATGATTAGTGAAATTTTTGCCTCCACAATTCTCTAATTTGGCATTTTAAAAACAGTAGCCTTGTGAATGAGATGCCAAAATACACAATGTTGCAATTATCAGCGAACATCCATGGGAAATTTGGTGGTTATTGGCAACAAAACACAACATTGGTTCCTTATCTGTAGTATTGCTGAGATATGTCCTTTCCAAAGATGTAAAAATAATGACTGTTTCAAATACCAAAACAACATAACATTAGGAAATAATTAGGAAGTGCATTATCAGTGTCACATCTCTGCCTAATATTCAATTTGCATTTTCTGCAATAGCAAGCACGCAGGAAAACTTTCAAATAAAATAACAGCAACAGATCCAAATAAATCAAGGAAATTATATACAATGGACTGAACTTAATTTAAATTCTGGGCTCCAAGCTTCTAGATAGCTCCTATGCTTGTTCAATTCATTAAGGTTTTACTCTCAATATGTTCCACGTTACCACCTAAGCTTGCATTGAAAGTAAAAAAATGAGAACTAATTCACAGTGAACTCAAAGAGACACCACACAATATAAACATCAGAGTCTACTTTTATTCTGGCTGAACTTCCGAAGAGTCAGATGGCCAGCCAGATACAAGGGAATTTCAATTTCCAGAAATTGCTTAGGCTGGCTCTTTATTATGGGGTCTTTGAAGGGGTTTGATAGATTCACAGATAGATATTCTCCTATTTATCTGCTACAGTGCACTTCACAGAGCAAACAATTCTATCATTCTGTGATTTTTTTCTTGATTTTCATAATGCATTTCTCTATGTTTAACTTTACTCTTAAGGTGAACTAAAATTTTTAGAAGATAAAATCTCGACTGGCCTCTGATAAAATCTCATTCTGGCATCTGAAAATATAAATTGTGCTGTTCAGTTGGTGACCTTGGCCAAGGTAAGGAGCATTTTGAGTCATGCACTCATAGTTCTCGCTGGTCTCCTTAAGCCTCCATTGTACATTAATTACTTTTTTCTTTTTTTTCCCTCAGCATCATCCATAATTCTTAAATACATCATACTGGTTTTGGCTACCCTACAATCCTGCACCTCCCTACCTACAGGTTGTCCAGGTTAGCCACAAGACTGGGAATCTTAGAGTGACTTGATGGGAGGGAATGTAGAAGCCTGGAGTTTTAAGCTCTTTCTTTTCCTAAAGCAGAAGAAAAACAAAAGATAATCACTTTGAAAAGTGCCCCAGATCTCTTTCAGCATTTTCACAGCATTCTTATGGGTCAGTATTCCGCAGGTGATACCCTGATGTTCTTCAGCTTTTCTGTAAATAGCAATCTGCAATTCTTTCATCAGCTTGGAAGCTACTCCACAATTCTCTCTAGGAAGAGGAAGAAGAAAATCCACTTTCACTTGTATGTCCACCACAAACACAAGGTCCTTCTAGGTGTGAGGAGAAGGGTGACATCATCCTTGGAATCCCTCCTATGGTAGCTGAGAAGAACAAAGGGAAGCCCACAGAGTTCTCCTTCCTGGGTAGGATCCTCTCCCACCGTGTGAATGTAAGTGCTTCAAGTCCAGCTCCTTCAGGCACACCTTTAGTCAGACCCTCATTATCTCATAATTTAGGAGGATACACTGGGGCTTTATCTTGGCATTTCTCTACCCCATGGGCTTTTCTAGACCTTTCTTAAATCTTTTTAATCCTGGCAACTACATTTTTTCTTGGCCTTTTGCCAATCATTGCCAGTGTTAACAACTTGCCTCCAGCCAAGTGGCTCCCACCACATGAGACCATGCTTTCCCTAGTCTGCAGGTCAGCCTCTGATCTCAGTCATGACTCTGTAGAGGACAACACTAGTCTAATGAAGGTTAAAGTCCACCCCATCATCTTCTTAGACTGTTCTTCAGATTGTATATTCAGCTTTTCTGACTCCACTCCTCCAAAGTGAGACTTCTCTCAACTTCAGAGAGAGTTGAAGGCTACATTGCAGGCATGGCCTCTTCAATTCACTTTTATTTAAAGGAAAATAGAAACATTTACTCATAAAATTTTACCATATTTTAGCTGTGATAGAATTTAAAACTGAATATTTTGAAAAAGTTTGTAAAGCAGTAAGTTCTGTGTATCCTCAGCATGAACAGGATTCAGAAAAAATAATCAGACAGAATTAAGTCTGTTCAGTATTTACCTAACCTGGTATTTTCTTTACAGAGCATCTATGGAGGTACAGTTGAATTCTATGACATGAGCACATCAAAAATAGGTCTGACATAATAACTCATGTTGCAGAAATATTTGTCAGTGTCAAATGCTTGCTCGTGACACTGAAAATTTTGCTGAGTCAAGATGATTCAATCACTGGGAGTGTTCAGAAATAATTTTTAACATCATATTATAATTTTTATCATAGAAATTATAGTATTGTGTTTTAATTTATACTTTTCCCCTTAAAATCTGACTTTGTACACCTTCAACCTGTATTCAAGTTTGCAGTTTGCCTTTAGCTGCTGTTTCTTCCAGACAGAGAGAATCTCAGGGAATGTAATTGCCTGACTGTGCTACAGCCAACTCATTAATAGATTTCATGCCTATGGGAAACTGAATTTACTCAGGTATGATGAGAACAAGACTGAAGAGATGTAAGGACATGGTAAGGACAAGAAAACTTTTAATTTCAGTAAAAATCACTTTTTCAAAACTCCACTTTCGGTACAACAAAGCTGCAAACAATTATTTTTAATCTTAAGAAAGATTAAATTCATAATAGCTGTAGAGGTGAAAACAGAGGATTCCAGTTTGACATGAAATTAATTATGACACAAAAAATATTGTTCTCTAAATGACAATAGAATAAATAAAAATCTATCCATGCCCACAGCTGTATTTCTCTACCAACCTCATTTAAAGTATTAATACATTGTCTTTCAGAGAAGGATTTATACACTCTGCTGCCCTCAGCTTTTTAAGTACTTTCATTACTAAATATAAGAATAGTTTTTATAATTTTCTTAATGGTCTCCTTTATTAGTTTCCTCTTCTTTTTTTTTTTTTCATAGATATATTATAAGATGGCAAATCCCTCACTTGAAGATCTTACAGTTAATGGATGTGTTTTGTCACTTTGCTGCAAACAGTCAAATCATCCCTCCAAGCAGAGACTGGAAAACAGCTGATTTCATCTTCTCTTGCAGTAATAGAATCTGACATATTCTGAACAGAACTTTTAATAGTCACATTGGAGGTATTTCAGGTGCTTGCCATTGGCATAATAACAAAGCCCAATGGTAAGTGAAATCTGCAGCCCTACTGGAAAACTCCCCTTTTGATAAATGGAATCAAAAAGCCTGATGTGCATGTTGCCTTTTTTGGTTCCTTTCTTTTTAAAATCTTGCCTTGTTGCCCAATACAGTTGCCCTGAGAGCTGGCCTTCAAGCTGATGGTGTTCTTTACAGCTCCAGCTGCAGTTTTGTGTCAGTGTTTCAGCATTGCACGGGACAAAAAGAGCCCTCTGATCCAAGCATGTGGAAAGGACATGCACAATGTAAACCCACAACGTATCTCCTGCGCTCCAAAGGGGGCTGCCACATGAGAGCAGCAGCCTGCCAAATCCTCTGAGCTTTTGGCATCCAATAATAGGGACACTGCAATAAAAGAAAACCATGGAAGGAAATTATTAGGGAACTGGGTAAAGTGACTTATGTCACTTTTTTCAGGGCAATCTCTTTATCCCACTTCATGAATGCAATGATGATTGGATTGATAGAGGCTTAGCTCAGAGTACATCTGTTGGACAATAGCTGCTCTTTATTTATCTCTCTTCTGTGTATCAAAGAGTATAAAGAGAAGTTAACACTCTTTCTACACTCCAGCCACTCACCCCAGTCCCAGAGCCTGGAATTTTCTTTCCCACTGTTTTGCTTCATTTAGAAAGGATATGCTCAAGTGTTGCCTTTGTTCCCACTTCAGAGGGATGGTCTCCAGGACCTGCAGCAACCTCCAGAAAGAAAGACAAATTGAGCACAGTAACCCTCAGGGCACTATTGATCCCAAAAGGAAAACATGGGAAAAGCACACATGGATATCTTTTATGAGTAGTATTTTTAAAAAATATGAAGAAAAAAGTAGCTTATATATTCAAATATGAGTGTATATAACTAGCTGAGTGAGAACTGATTCATAAATATTTACCTGCTAAGTGCAAATTAGATTGTTTTACTAACACAGCTAACAGAAACTGTCAGACTTGGGTTTATTTCTTGTATTTTTACAATTTTTTTCAAAAGAAAATACACCTCTTAGGACGATGAAAGTAACACCACAAAGTAACATTTGAACAAACCTCATGACTTTATGACACTAATCCCAAAATAGCACAGAAAATTGTTTTTACTGGTGCTGACTCAACTGACCTTGCTCAATTCTGCTTTTGGTTTTTATGGCTGATATCCCATGAATTCCAGGGGAGTCATCTGACTTTTCTGACTTTTTTAATTTGAAAATTGTTACATGGAAAGCTGCTGAAGTTAATGGAATCAGCTCAGACTTTATTTAAGTGTTGGCAGAGTGTGCTGTAATAAATAAAAGGTTTTCGTCATGTTGCATGAAACTGATCTCTAAATACCTCAGAACACATGGTTCAATCTCCTTTATTCATATGTATTTTTATTTTCCATGTCTTCCATCTGAAAAGCCTTTCAAAACATTTACACATTAATTTTTATGTCCTGCTGTCCCATTAGCTCATTCTCTTTGTTCCTTTCTTTTTCACGTTGCTTTACCTCTGAACATTAGTGTTATTTTTTTTCTCTATACTCTCCTTCTCCAGTTCTATCTTGTGGTTTTTTTCACTTTTTAAAAAAAATCTTCTTCCACCTTACCAGGGGAAATTATTTTTCCAGAGCTCTTCTTTGCCAAAATGACTGTTTCTGCATCAGCTACAACATCATGAGCAAGCATTTCCTGATAGACCACAATTATCATTCCACAGCATTTTATTTTTTGAGAGTGAAGTTTTAGGAAAGAAAGGACAATGTCTGTTGTTGAGAGGAAGGCATATTATCTGTCAAACCACACTAGCCAACCTCTCTGCATGTTCTCACACGCTAGTTCTATCAGAGCTAGCCTGGACCAATTAAACTCAATTCTATAATGGAGGCAAACAGCAGAAGTGTTTGAACTTCGGTAGCTTCACTCTCCTAGTTGTCTAGAAATATTTTGAGTTATGCCTTATGCTCCCTCTTAGATGAGAGACAGTCAGGTGGAATTCGTTTATGTGGTTTATCCACTTATGAATAGTGTCAAAGAAAACTGATTAACTGTAGTATTCTGCTGGTTCTCCATAAGGAGAAATGTAGATAGCAACAGGCTTATCACCAGGAAGTTGTGAAATATTTATAAATCACCAGAGAGGGTATAAAATAAAAATATTTTGGCAAGTACTTGTGAAAAATTAAATTAATTTCAACACTGGAGAATGGAAATAAGCCTTATTCAGGTTAATGGAAAAAATTATCAACTAACAGCTGTACAAAACTACCAGAAAGGGATTCAATATATGTGTTATCTTATGGCACATGAACAAGACCTTAGAAAAGTAAAATAGATATTTGTGAATGTTTTGCCATAAACAAAGCTCTGCCAAAATGAAAATAATTATTGAATTATTACCCATCAGAGGTGGTAGTGCATTTTCAGAGAGCTGGACATGGATCACCTATGGCAAGAGGCAAGCTCATTTCAGCCAAGTAATTCTCCTGCATTTCCAGTAATTGTATCCTGGAAATCAAAAATCTAATTTCAGCAACCACTCTGCAGTGATGTATTTGGTCCTGACTTCAGAAAGCCAAAGGGACACAGATTGCGCTGATGAACTTTTACAGTTCCCAAAGGTTCAGTATGTAAAGTTCTCAGCCACAAGGATTGCTTTCTGGAGCATTGTGACCTTTCCTGGTACCCTTTAACAATGCTACAGGTGTCTTTGTGGTGCATCATAATTGAAAACATTAATTCCACTAAAATCTGGGGCCGTGGCTTATTATTTGAATTTTTTGAGAAGTAAGAAGCCTGTCTGAATCAGTGTTTCCCCTCCACCCTCCAGCCATGGTAGGCACCACAAATTCACATGATAAAGCATTCATTTTTTGCCAATACAGTCCTATTTGAAAAGAAAAAGAAAACAAAGAATAGAAAGGTACTACCATAATTTTTTTCTCTGGTGAATAGCACCAGAGAGACTTGAAGTAGGAGTCTTCACCAAAGGGTTTATTTTAAAGAGGCCAAAGCTAAGTAGGACCCTGTCAACTTGGAGCTCCTCCATAGGGAATATAGGCTGTAGATAAATAATACTGTCACAAGGCAACTCATGTGATCAATTCTAACTGTCTGTGAAATGAGAAAATGAATCTGTACCTATAAAGAGTGTCCAGTTCAGATTAGCATCCTGACAGTGACTCACTCAGATTCAAAAGTCAGTCTTTTGATCTCTGTTAGGACTGGTTACTCTTATCACTGGTCACTTGACAAGGCTGTACATCACATCTAAATCAGAGCCACAAACTGAAAACAAATTTCTGATGTGTCATGCCCAAGGCTCAACTGTGAGGGCAAACTCTGAATGGCAATTTATAAAGATAAATTATATTCCCAGGGCTAGAAAAAGTGAATATTTAAATAGGCAAGAATAAGGAATTTCTTCCTGATATATATCTTTCCGTTTCAGAAAGCTCTTTTCCTTTTGTCAGGCTGGCATGTGCATTTCTTCTTTTGTGCCAAGCAAGAATTTTCAGAGTTCAGAACATAAATGAAAGGTCACAGAAGTATAGTTTGCTTGCACTAAATCTTCAAAGGAAAGAGGCTGCTAATCACCACAGATGAAGTCTAGCATAGCAGAAAAGCTTGAAACAGCTTCTTCAGAGAATGTTTTAACAATCTGACCCTTTTGGGGAGGTGGGAGGAAAGTAAGCACACAATTGCAACCTTTATCTAATAATTACTACCAGCAGCTGCAATACCACTTTTCCTCAGAGGTGTGATATATCAAGAGTTAAAGGCAGCATCAAAGGAAAAGAACATTAATATTACTCAAAACTGAATCAGTCCTTTGATTTCCAGTATTTTTCACTTGTTGAAATAATAAATTGCTATTTTTTATCCTTCCTTTTAAGATAGGGTGTTTTGAGGGGTTCTTTAGATTCTTTGGGGTTTTTTGTGCGGGGTGGTGGGGGGGGAGTTGTTGTGGTTTTTTGGTTTTGTTTTTGGTTGGTTTGGTTTGGTTAATATCTGAAACATTTACAAAAAAAAGAGTTAAATCTGGAGATAGTTCAAAAGGCTCAGAGGCCAGGCAGCCTCCCACTCCCTCTCCTCTGCTAAGCGGGATGCAAGACACACATCAAAGCTTCCGAGGATGAATGTGGTAACTGTTACCCTGAGCTCTACATGCTAGGAGAGACCCAGACCCAAAAGGGACTTGGGCACTGAACTGTGTGAAAACCTCTCAGCTGCTGACTTTGCCATCATAGCTTCAGCATCTGTTTCCCAGAGTGTAATTCAGAGTGGTTGGTCCTTTCAGAGTCGGGCTTGGTCCTCTCAGAGACAATGCAGAGCAACATCAAAACCTGCAAAGTGGTGCCTGCCCCCATCCCACTACTGCCTGTCTTCCCTGCCCTTCAGCCCTGGCTGCACAAGGGACACGCCAGGGACACCACCCTGGTGCTCCTGATGCTTAAAGTAGGGAAGGGGAGATAGCATTTTTTTAAGAATTAAAAAGAAATAAAACCACAAGGAGGAGGTTCATGGCCTTTTATATGGCATCCTGATGCAGAATCTTAAAAATGATGGGTTACAGCCTTTCAAGGAGGATATTGGAAAAATTAGTTTCATTTCTGCTGAAATACCAAAAAAAAAATTTGTGATTTAATAATTTTTCTGCTATTTTACACTGCTTTACTGTATTAATTTTTTTTATTTTAATGCTGATTAGTAAATGTTATTGCAATAAAGTAAACTATATAACTTGAAATATAGTTTACTTTATTTATAATAAATAAATACTTTATTTATTTATAATAAAAGTAAATTGTGATGTTTTATTGTTGGCAACAGCTGACTTCTTCTGGAATGCATAACTGAAAAGCAGTTGTAAATACCAACAGGATAATTTTTTTTTACTGGTTAGAAAGAAACCAGTTATTTTTTATAATGACAATGAAAGCTGAAAGCCTATATGGAAGGCAGGAAAAGGGAGTAGAACTCCTTTCTTCTTAGATATTTAGATCTGCAGTGAATAACAACAGCTAATTTTTGTTTTCTTGATGAATCAAAGCCAACCAAAGACAATTAGCTTTGCTCAGCTAGAAATAAGAAAAGGTCATAGAAGAATAACAAAGATCTTCAAAGTTGTTGAACAACTTTCCTATGGGAAACAACTAGGCAGACAAAAACTTTCAGACTGGATATGACCAAGGAGTGATATGGATGTGGACTACAAAACTTTAAGAGGCCTGGATAAGGTGAATAGGGAATGACTGTTTATTGCTTTTTCTGGTACAGAACTATGAAGCCCCAAATGAGGGAGAGAGGCTTGCAGCAAACAAGGAGTTCATTCTTCCCACAGTTCTGTGGAGCTGGAGGACTTGGTGCCACAAGATGTTTCTGCTGATAAGTCTCCAACTTCTCAAGAGAAAGGGAACAAAGGAAACACATCTCAGTTTAGGCAAATGAAGAAAAAGGTGTCTTGGACAAGTGATATCCTGATCCACAAATTGGTGGCAGGCAGGAAAATATTCTGGGGAGTTACTACTGCACTCCTAGCCTGTTTCTAATCTCCTTGGGCACCTGCTACTGTTGGAGGTAGGCTATGGAGCTAGATGAGCCTGGGGTGCAATTTGTCATGGTTTCAGTGCTTTTGTGAGTGAAAGCTCTACGTAGTTCTTGGCAATAGGAAGAGAGTCCACAGCTCCTTTACTGCCCTATGAATGTTCTAGATGCCAGGTGTGGAGCCTTGGTCACTCCTCCTGGCCTTAAATGTATCCTGAATTATTGTCCCAAGCTCTTGAGTAAGCAAAGATGATTGATGAGTGATTATCTTTAACCATCCAATGCCTCATACGGAAAAGAAGGTAGATTTTAAAAAAGTATTTTGCTCGTGTCAAATGTTTTTCAGTGTCTTTCTAAACAGAGTGTAAGATAAATGCAAAATTTCTAGATGACATTTTTCTGAAATTGGAGAAAACTTCTAGGGGCATTTCAGAAACTGATTTAACAGAACCAATAGATCTTGAAAGGCTTAATATGCCAAAGTCACAATGTATTAAAAAGTGGTTTTGCAAGAACTGTATTACTGCAGAAAATGTAGCTCCCATAAGATCATTTAATATAATTTCATCTTGAATATTTGCTGTTGTTTCAGTCACTAACATAATCAGTCACAATAGAGAAAACATAGATGTTCTAATTTCGTTTATCATCAAAATGAGTGAAAACATTCTTCCACTGATTTTGGCATCTTGAACTATGCTGACCATTGAAAAATGCATTAATAGTGGTCATTTAAGAAAATTTTCATAATGTTTCTGATACAATTATGAAATGTTTTAATCAGCAAATCTGTATGACCAGTTTCTGGAACTTTGATTTCTCTTTTGATACAATCTTCTTTCCGTAATATTTAACTGAAATTAAAAATCCAGAGAAAAGTTTTAAAGATCAATAAATCCTTGATATTTTAGAGAGAGCTGCAGAAAAAAATAAATATATTTTATTGGAGAGTCGTTACATATAGAAGAAATATAATTCCATAAAATTCACTCAAAGTCATTTTGTCTTGTTTTCCTTCACCTTACCTAGGAAGAGCAACTGTCACCAGTTTTCAGTCGTTATGGCAGCATGGGTACAAGGGCAGCATCTGTCACCAGTTTGCTACCAGTTGGGTATTTCTCAACTAAACTATGTGGCAGCATATCTATTGCTTGCTGTAGCATGAGGAACTGGGAGAAGATAGAGCACATTGTCATGTGGGAGGCCTGGAAGAGAAAAGCCATCATAGCTATGATGCAGGCAAACTCCTGCAGCAGGAGTTAAGGGCACGCTTTGGC
The DNA here is from genome assembly GCA_013397555.1 of Urocynchramus pylzowi. Taxonomy (NCBI): domain Eukaryota; kingdom Metazoa; phylum Chordata; class Aves; order Passeriformes; family Fringillidae; genus Urocynchramus; species Urocynchramus pylzowi. Next base: position 411,621 of record VZRH01003773.1, on the reverse strand, counting down.
ATCCAAGGCTAATCATGTTCCCAGGTGTTTGCCCTTCTCCTCCATGTAACAAAAAAAGATTTTGTAAATTAGAGGTGCTGATTAGGGACAACCTCATAGTCTCTCAAAAGACATATACACATATAATCTATAGGGTGTACACTATAGGAATATATAAATATTCTGAAAATTCATTGTCCTCTTTCACACATTATGGTGAGGAAGGCCATTGTGCGCTTTCACAGTAGATAAAAAAACTATTTTCTGAAAGCATAAAACTCTCTCATTTCAGCATTTTTAACTCACTTACATTTATAGACCAAGGATTTGAAGACAATAAAAAGAAAAAATGGGACAAAAATAATGTAAGGAAAGAGATACAGAAGGATTATTAATCAACTTTCTGAAATTTGTGAGAGAGGAAATTCATTCAAAGGGAGGGTTTTGGAGAGGAAAAAAATGGTCTAAGTCCACAGTGACTTCAAGATTACTGCCATAAGAGCAAATCAAGACTTAAGCTAAGAACAATCCTCTCAATCAGAGATAAAGGTCAAGCATAACTTTCTTCCCCAGTGAAGACATCTGTTGTAATGGAGGAGACCATAGAGCATCTGAGCTACCAAAATGGGTAGTTTTTGTGAGGTTTTACAAATACAAAAAATATATTAATCTTGACATCATGAAGGTAAGCTGACTGAAACTCTCTCCAGTTCTGCAGAATTAGAATGTATTTCCCCAGTTTTGAATTTAGAAATCCCTTTTCTTTGCAGCTGCCTACAATATTTGCTCATGGTCTCTGCTATCTCATAGTTTTAATCTTTCCAAGATTTCCGTGGTTTTAAAATAATACTATTTTTATTTTCCATTCTATTTCTGCCGGAGTACTTTATGTGTGCAAATCTTTCAGCTGATCTTTGCACCTCTAATTAAATCCAAAACTGTTACAAGAAATTGCCTCCCAAGCCGGTCACGTTGTGCACAAACATCGCAGCTCCGTGGGTGGTTGTTTGAAGTACATACTTGCTATATCTTGCAATCTAGAAATCTCATTCCATGTCCTCAGCAGCAGTGGAATATCCCTCTATCTATTTATCATTTCAGCAGTATCAGTCTTTTGCTATGCATTCCTACCGTACATTTTTACTGCCATTTCTGGTTTGAGTATCTTCTCTAGGAACCTTTGTACTTTACAGTGCAGAACCACAGATGAATATGTAGTCTTTCAAAGCCAGATCCTAGAATTCAAATTCAGACATGAAAAGGCACAGTCATCTTTGTTGTACTCAACTTCTCAGACTACTGAGTTAATACACATTTCCCTGATGGGTGCTGGGATGACTTCCTAACAGTTTCTCAAACATGTTGCCTGGATGATGGTGATACTAATGCCAAAGCCAAAGGCTGACTTTAGCTATGAATCTGGACCTTTTCTCAACTACCTACTGCAGCACTGGCAGGAAGACAGGGTCAAAAGAGCTTCTGCTGAAGTGTGTCTTTGTTTTGGGCTTAGCCAGGCTGAAGTGTGCTGATGCTTTGACAGGGTGCCCTGAAGCCCTGATATTGGATTGCCAGGCGCTGGAAGTCCAATACTTAGAAAGAATAATTCTTCCAATAATGCAACACCATGGCCATTGTCATAAAATTAAGAAGGGTTTTGTGCTAGTAAAAGCTGTAATATGTGATTTCTATTATCTTACTTTAAGTTTACATGGGAATAGAACTTACTAGCCTTTAACCTACGCCTACTCCCTCCACAAAGTAATGGGTTCACATTAAGCAAATGCCAAAGAAAACTGACTTCTAACATCTTTCTGAACAGACGATGATTTATTTTTTATTCATAAGTTAACTTTCTACATTTTCTTTTGCATTATTTTGTCTCTTTTTAATACTCTTGGATGATAAACCAGTCCATTCCCATCATTGCAGCTAACCAAGACAACAAACCAGTGACCTTCCCTTAGTCTAATAGTTCCCATCCCCTTGCTTCATTTCCCACACTGTCCATAAGACAATAATTTTTTTTTTTGTAATTAAATAATCCCTGAGTGAAATTCATAAGTAATCTTTATAGCAGGTATCCTCTCTTCCAGAGGAATATCTTGTCATCAGTCTACAAAACTGTGCTCGCTCTTGCTGCCATCTATTACTACAATGACTTGTGAATTCTTTATCAGCAGAGTGGCACTCTTTCACAAAGAAACAGAGGAGAAATACACCCCACAGTCATTAGGAGAAGGGAATTCTGGATCTAAATACTCTCAAGTTGAGGACAAATATATCAAGTCAGTCCTTTGTCTTCTGCAAGTATGTTAAGGAAAGGAATGGCTGATCCATGAGTTTTAAAGAAACCCTGTAGAAACCATGATGGAAGAAGTTACACAGAGTATAGACAAAAAATTCCAGCCCAGCACACGTCACCCTATGCCCCAAATCAGATACCAAAGTACCAAAAGACATGGATCATCCAAATACCTCTAGTCTTGCATTCCAGGGACCTCATTTTGAGGCACTTGATTGTCCTCAGGGAGGGCATACAGTGCTCCAAAGGCTCACTCAGGCACAACTTCTCTGTGTTGTGCAGTCCTACACTGCTCACTATCATCTGTATTAATCTTAATAATAAAAAACTGAAAATAGTATCAGTGTTTCATCAAATGAATTCAAGGCTATCCATCACATAAGAAATACTTTGCATTAGCAAAGCTGTCAAGCATCAGCCAATCCTTATCAGAAGTCACTTCCATTAAGATGCACAGTTTCCTGCATCATTCACTTTTGAATCAGGGCCTTGCTCAGTTGGCCATGATTTCCTTCTCCTTCAAAAAGCTGGTGTTAACTGCAAACTGACGTGTTCATTGACCACCAGGCTGGTATTGAATATTTTGTCTGCCTTTTCTCTCCTTTTTCTTTCTTTCCACTGGCAGTTACTGTTAGCTTGACTTTCCTCTTCAAAATGACCACCTTATACAAATCAGGGAGTTTGTGGCTTCAGCAGTTCTTAATGTTAAATGGACTGAAGTTTCATGTTGATTCTATATCCTATCTTCCTCATTGTGAAGACAACAGACTAACAGGCTCTCCTTTTT
>VZRH01003773.1:384910-408497 GCA_013397555.1 Urocynchramus pylzowi | reverse complement strand
TTTTTTTTTTTTTTGGAGGCTTACCTCCAAAACACAGAAGAAGAGAAGGAAACACAGGTACTAAAGATTAAATGCTGGGCACTGAGAAATATTTAGGAGAGCTGCCAAAGGTCACAGGAGTAATGCTCAGGAGCGTGCCTCTGCTAAGTCCCAGTGCAAAGCCTGCAGTTCATCCTTCATGTTTCTCACAGAAGGGTATGGGTTTCAAAGCCTCCATCAGGGCAACCTGACACTGCTGCAGTCTTATGTCTGCCTTCCAGTGGTTCAACCACTTGAAATTATTCCTTTCTGGGTATTTCAGAAAGTCCTTTTGAAAGAAAGGTGCCACAGCCCTCAGAAACAGGACACCAGTGCTATTGCTGATTTAAATGCAAACCATTGTGCTGTCAATGCCTATAGTTACCTGCTGTATTACATTGAGTTTCAGCCTTCCCTTTCCATTTGTATGAGTATCTTTGATCTGAGTTAATACCTTCATTTGGAGATTTAGACAGCTGTAGTGTACATACAAGGGATGGCATTGTTTCCATAATGATGGAAGTTTCCTCACCTGCTGTTTCCTTTTATCTTGTAATTTAGTTAAATCAGGAGTTTTTATTCTCTTGAATCACCTGCTTGACAAAGACACAATTTGGATCAAAAGGGCAAAGGCAGAGTGTTTTTACCTTCAGAACTCTGCATTTAGCTCCCATTGCTTCCATCACTTTCATTTAATCATCTCTCACAATTTAAAGTACATCTAAACAGATATTGCAGGTGGCTATAAAATTACAGAACAATGGAAAAATACAGAAATTTCAGCATATTTGTTGCTGAAATTTGTACTCAAATTGGCAGCAAATGAAGTTACCATCTTATGACTGCATGTTTCTTTGAGACAATTACTATATGCATTCAGAAAAAATAAACTGTGATCTGAGGGCCATATCATAACAGTCAGCTCCATCATCTTTTGTGAGCGAATGTGATACTTAACACTCACATCAGTGGTGATTAGATCAGGTTCTCAGAGCATTTCTGAATAACAAATGCTTGTTCAATCAAAACAAATTACTCCTTTGGAGCTACTGCTGAAAAGAGACCATATGTACAAAAAAAAGTTGCAGTTTGGATGCCTCAGGATGTTTTATTAAGAAATTAAGGTACTGTGACTATCAGTGCTTATTTAGAAAAAGCAGCAGAAATCTCAAGGTCAAGCATTCAGAGTTAGAAAATACCACTAAATGCCATTGTGACAATATGTTAGGAAATCACTTTAATAATACTGTTATATACTCTGTTCCCATGAATCTGTAGTCTCGCCCAAGGGATAAAACAGCCACTACCCTCAGAAAGGCAGCTGTGGAAAGCATCCTTTGACATTTAGCATCCGTGCACAGCTCCAGCCTCTGTGCAAGTGTTAATACCCTGCCCTGAAGAGATGTTCTGATTTCCTTATGAACATTTCATTATACTATAGTATATATATGCCTCACAAACAGGGTTTTTTTTTTCTCAAACACTTTAGAAAATGAAAGAATCATTTATCTCCAAATGAAGGGGGGTGCAGAAATTAAAGGAAACAGTCTCCATTTAATTTAGGTGAAATATCTGATCCTTCCCATTGAATTTTCAAAAAAAAAAGGAAATTCAGTGTATTGTTACTTTCAATTTCAGTTCATAGCTCACACTTTGAAGAAGACAGGGTCTCAAAAAAGCTTTCCTTAAAAGTGAGGACACATTTGTAAAATATCCGTGGGTAAATGCCTTGACAAATTTCCTACACAGGAATTTTATACTGGAGGCAAGAACAGAATCTAGTCCCACAGAACTCAGCTGCTGCAATTCCACACTTTACAATTCTGTATTCAACTGTGTGAAACAAAAGACCATTTTTCCTTTCTCTATGGATCCCTCCATCATAAGAACAGATCACAACACAAAGCCTCTTTCACTACACAATTCTTAAGTCTTCCTCAGAACTCTATCCATCCTTCACATTTCCTGTGGGAAAATAATTAATAAAGGCCTGTATAATAACAGCAACACAGAAGATTGAATTGAAGTTGCACAGGGAATCTCAGTTTCAGTATTTTTCTCCTTGCTACCATAATATTCTTTTATGCACTTTCTAGCCAGCAGTTTCCTAGGGTTTTAAGAAAGGCAGGCATAGACCCCAAAAATTCTTCAACACAGAATTGCAAATGATGTTAACCTCCCCACATACATAACAGCACTAAGAGCAGGCTGAAGGCTGGGAAAGCCACGCCTGCACTGCCCACATTATTTACTGTGGGCTCTGTTGTAGCTTGGCTGAGAACTTTAAAACTGCTTAGAAAAAGCCAGCCTCAGGGTATCTGCTAGTGGATGGGGCTGTAAGTGTGCTTGGCTCAGAATATCCTGACCCTCATGAACTGGGTAAAAGAGAGCTTGGCTCTACTCTAAAGCATCTAGAACACCCAAGCCTTCTTTTCTCTTGGGAGGTCTCTGCAGTCAGCTTCATGTATGGCTTTCAGGCAGGCCTGTCTTTCATAAGCAGTTCTGAAATATCAGGAATGCCTCAGCTTTTAAAGGGAAGTATTCATTATTTTGTCTATTGCTGTTGCTACCAGGTTTTTGCCCTGGAAACCCACCCTTTATCCATTAAAATATATCTAAAACCACAGAAGATAGTCTTTTGCATGTTTCCCACTAAAATATACCAGAGTAATCTAGTAAATCTAGTACATCTAGTAAATTCTGTTTAGTCTATTGTGCTTACTAAGAGATACAAAAGAAACAGCTATGGAATAAAGTTGTATGATGTACTAATTATGAACCTTGAAAAGAAGCATATTCATTTCAAGAGTCTATTAATATAGATTTGTTTTTATTTCAACTCTGAATGACTCTGTTTTTACAGATAACTAAGCCATTAAAAGGAAAAAAAATGATGCCCACATTCTGATTCCTATTAGTACTGTCATGCAAATTGCTACACTCCAGTAGAATGATCTGTCTGTAGCTGAGATAAGCAGCTCCACATGAATGTAGGTATCCAGTGCAGAGATCTTTCCACAAAGAGCTAACAAAGAGCCCTGGAAAAGTACTTCTGCCTCAGATGTTCTGGATAACCAGAGACAGGTCAGAGATATCCTCTGATGTGTGTGCATGTACATGTGTGCCTGTATGTGCAGCCTCTACTGGAATCTGATTTGTAAGAATTGTATCAATCTGATGTTCTAGGAATAAGGAATGTATATTGAATTATTTTATAGCAAGCATGTGTCAATGTGCCTTTGAAAACACAGAACACCAGGAATGTGACACAATTTTCACAGTTTCTCCCCCATATGTGTATCTCTGGAAAGTAGCAGTTCTTTTGACTCAACACCTTGTTTTAGTGTACTCCGGGCCTACGCAGGTCTCTCTGATAACCTTCGTGGTTAGACTCCACAGCATGTAAAATCAAATGACCTTCCCACACAAATATCTTTGTGAATTTGTCTGTCTGGCTCTGATTTTACCTCAACATTCCTTCACAGCCACATGATGGTATTTCAACAAGAATCTCTGCACAATATGCTATTTTATTCTTTACTCAATTGTTAAAAATATGACAGGCTGGAAATCTAATGCCTAAAAGCAATTTAAATCCTATAATCAAATTTCATGTGATGTTCTTACCTTGGATGGACAGGTATGCTGATAATAAACTGAATTATGAATTGTTCTACCTGCACAAATTTCTGTCTGAAAACAGGAGTGTTATAAGCCACAGAAAATTGCTCATATATTACAGTGAAGAACATAAAAGAGGCTAGTAAATACCAGAGACAGATGAAGTTCCAACAGTAGAAATGCTAATTGGTTCTTTTCATGTATCATTTCTCAGCATTATAACATTGGAAGAAAATTATGTTAAAAAGTAAACACTGCATGTGACAAAACAAAGACCTTTGATACAGTATTTTCACAATTATTTCCTGATGTTAGCCTAAGAGACCACAGCATAAAACATAGTTGTACCACACAGTAAGGGATTTACCTCCTACATTGCCTTGCTTTAATATATGGAGCAGGAGGGAGAAGTTTTCAAGGATGAAGTTTTCTCATTCACCTGATTCTCATTTTTCAATTCATTAGAATTTTTTAGATTCTGAACAGAGCACCACTTTTTACTGCATTTTAGGAATAGCACTTCATCTGTTTGCTCAACTATGCCTTAAAAGCACTAAAGACGAACCTGTCCTTTGAAGATAACAAATCACTTCACAGTTCCTTAGCAGATTCAGCATCAAAAAGGTCCTCAGAGGAAAAAGAATCAGCTGTAGGCCAGCTGCTTTGCCAAAGACAATATACCAGTCTTCTGCAAACTCATTTTTCTTCTGTTTGCTAAGGTCTTTGTTGGGTAAATTCAAGTTCAGACAATCTTTGGACGCAACTGGGTCTCTTCCTGCTCTGTCTGACACTCTCGAGCCCGTACTGGAGAGCTCTCAAGCGTTGAAGGGCTGAGCTCAATCAAAAAATGAGGCAGTGACTTTATGAACCTATGTTCCTACAGTGAAACTGGACCTCTGTCCTGCAGTTTTACTTTACAGAGCTCTTTCTGTACCAGCAAGATGGGAAAGGAATGCCAGAACAGTTATGCAAAGCTGAATGACGGTCCCCAGTGCAGGGACAGGCAGGGATGAACACTGAAGGACCATGGCAGGTCCTCTGATTGGGATGGTTAACATTAAAAGGTCACAGCTCTTGCTTAGTGGGGCACAAATTATTTGCTGCATAGGATGGTTCTCAGCATCAGAGAGAGGAATGGCTTCAAATAAAAGGTGAAAATAGGAAGTCAGGGTAAAATAAAAGAGTAAAATAAAAATGCATGACGTAGAGAGAAGGGAGAAGACTGATATGATGCTTTTCTCCTATTTACTGATTAAAAATACTAAAAAGCTGCTATAAATTAATAGCAGAATACACCCTATGGCTTCTTTTGAAAACAAGGAGTGTAAAATAAAATCTTAGAGCCAGTTTGAATACTATAATCACACTGAGTCTGCACTTGCTGTGAGATAGACCCAAATCATGCTTTTTCTCCATTAGATTGTCTTTTATTTTAAACTGCCCTTTAATCAGCATGTTCCTTGACAGCCCACACCCCACTGTGCTATATATTCCCTGAAGTATCTCAGCTGGCTCCTGCCAGTCAAGCTAACAAGGATCTCCACACAGCTTTTAACAGAATTGCTATTTCAGAAACTGGTTGGTTTCCTTCCCTCAAGTAAATGCAGCAGTGAGTGAGTATAAGTCACACTCTGAACTGAAAATATGCTGAGAAATATTGAGTGAAATGGGGCAATGACAAGTTACACAAATACAGTTTCTTATCTCTTACTGACTTTCTCCTTTTACAAGCACTGTTTCCCTCTCAGATCATCTCTCTCTCTCCATTCCTGCCCTTCTCAACCCCACTCCACAGAGTGTCACTCTTATCAATAACCCCTTCTCATATAGCAGTCATCCCATGCTCCAAAGTCATCTCTCCTTCACACTTCTCTTAAAACAGTTGTTGAAAGCATACAGCCCAAAGGTTTCTTTTCATCTGGAAAATTTTCTTTTGCTCCAGACATCCCAAGATCTACTTCCCTGGCTTTGCTGTGAGAATCTCTCTGAGTAAAGGAGAGGTAGAGGACTCTCAATCTTTAAGAGAGCTTTATAATTTGATGGACTATATTTGTTTTTCCCCTTGGGAAAAACAAATAGACAAGAGTTAATTCACAGTAATATTATATTACACATCATTCTGGGACAATAGGTAACTGATGGGCTGCTTGAGGCATTACTAAAATGTCTGAGTGCATGTTTATGTGAAAATGTTGTGAAACAGAATACTCTTTGCCTTGGACATGCCAGTAGGAGATAAGTACTATCTGTATCAGGTGTCTAGCCAAGATTTAGGGCTTATGGACATTGTGAGATGGTGAACTCTGCCCTGTAGCTTTTCAGGATTTGTAAAGTTACACAGTTTAATAATTTGACAACCACTTAGCTAAAAAGCATTATTTTCAAGGTGTAAAGGAAAGTGGCTTTACAAAGGAAGTGTTGAGATAAATTATATGGCCTGATTGCAGTGCGCATCACAAATGATGCATGTTGAAACTTAAGTTTTATGAAGGAGAAAATCTTTTGTCTGTCAGACAATCATGCCATGGCCAGAGTCTGTTCCACTGCCCCAGACAGGCGCAGGGTGGCCAGGGAGTCCAGGCATCAGGCAGAACACCATGGGCAGGAAAGGGGGAATCTGGCACAAGGCGTGTCAGGACTAATCAGAGTTACAGGCCCTCATGACCAAGGGAAATTCAGTGCTGAATCTGAAGCACATTTTGACTTCTAGAAAAAGGACTTCTTGTCTCCTTCCAGAAACTTCTTTCCTGCAGGAAAAAAACATGCCTTTTTAGCTGCCTTTGTGGGATAGCTGCCATCTGAGCTATGCATCCCAGGGAAGATGCTAGATGACCTGAGTAAAAGTGCTTGGTTTGACACAGCATCTGATGTACCCACGGGTAGGTTAGGGGGAAGGTAGGTATTGCCTTCCCCAGTCATTTCAACCTGTGCTGAGGGTGTGGTGATGGAAGGTGTTCCCATTGCTCCAAAGAGCAACTTCATGTTTTTTGGCAAGTTTTATCAGACCTTTAGGAGCAAAATTAGGATTAAATAAAATATATCCTTAACTATGTGCAGTTCTAAATCACTCATCTTAAAGGGTATACTAAAAACTAGTAAAAGCTAACAGAAGGACAACAAATATTGTAAGTATGGAATAGCCTCTCATAGGAACAGAGACTGCACAGCTGCACAGTTGTGCTAAGCACCTCATTTAGGAGATACATTTGGCAAGCATACCCAGATGTACTCAAATAGCTGGATACCAAGGGGATGGATAGGCATGAACTCCTTACCATCCCTTGAATTGAAATGCAGGAGCCAAGGATGATCAAATGAAGTCAGAAGGAAGCAGTTTCAAGTTGTATGTGCAAGAAAATTCTAGAAAACAGAATCCATTTTTTTATCAGTTATTTCTAAAGGTCAATAAGAACCTTCCTGTTCTAAGCAGGAAGAAGCACTTTTATATAAGCTGAAAATACATTTAAACTGTTGTAATATAGAAGACTGACTTCTGCTAAGCAGAATAAAGTATCTTCAGATAGTGTGAACATGTGACTTCATTGATTCTGCCATCCTTGCAAAGACAACATTCCCAGACGATGCCTACATGAGAAAGCTTCTTGGTGTGACAGAAACAGATGAACATATTGGAGCATTGAAACACACTCAACAGAACATACCCATGTGTAGCATTTGAGACTCTCCAAATGACCAGCCTCTCATTTGGATCCCTGGAATCTAGATCTGAACCAATGTGCTGCAAGACATGACCCCAGACTGAAAGAAAGGAAAGTGTTAATAGTTTCTCAGCTAGCTCCCTTGAGTACCCATTACAGGCAGAAGTTCTGCAAGAAAAAGGAAAGGAGGTTTGTCCTCATCAGCAGGTTGTAGGAGGTCAAACCAGCAGCTGACAGGAACTGGCACTAAGAGAGGAGTTAATGGGGTTTTAATGAGTGAGCTGGGCCAATAATCACACATCTACCTGGCTTCTGAACTGCCTTCATGATAGGAATGTAATTTTAAGCCATCTCCTTCTGAAAGGTCTGAAAATTTGTACATTCTCATTGAGGATTATACTAGTTGTCAAATTTGTAGGGAATTAAAAGTAACAGGATTTCACAGATTAAGAACATTTGCATTTTTCCCATTCAAATTCCCAATTATCTATCATCTGTGATGAAAAAAAAAATGAACTGTTCATTGAACTTAAAACCCCTTTTGTTAAGAATAAAATCAGGAACCCCTCTTCATTAGTACTGGTGGATTCCTTTAAGGATTATCAGAAAAGGATGGTAGCAATAGAAGTGCTTAGAAAAATGAGAGATGACTAACATATGAATCCTTTCCTTAAATTCAGATCAGTGCATAATGACAATCTTTTCTAAATGCAGGGGTGCAGATGTTTTACTTATACAGATTATACTTACAAAGCTGAGTATTGCACTCATACAAAACTCTCTGAATTCAGCTGTTCATGTATACGACCCTGCAAAATAGCTGCTAGGATTAAGAAAATTAATTACAAATTAATAAAATGAAGTTAAAAAGTATGTTTATCATATAAACACACTAACAGCTAACCTGACTTCCCTAGTAGAACATTTCTACCCTAGGAATTTAACCTATGGGCACACATAATTAGCTCTTTCACCTTAAAGTTGCTGAAAGAATGATTTGCTTAAGAAGATTAGGGTTTTTTAGTGTTCAATAGAAGTACTGACAAATGATCCTAAAATGATTATAGGGGAACTCTTTCAACACCATCTTCTGATCCTTTATTTTGAAATAGCGTGCCTTTCAGTCAAAAACCTTTTAATCTGACCTTTTGTGTTTTTCCAAATCAATGCTCAACTTTTAATACCTTCTGTATTCAAGCCGTGTATGCGATGAGATGCTTTTCAAGGCTCTTTTCATCCACATGGACGATGACCACAATAGTCTCCTTAAATAGGACTTTAGTGCTAGTTTATTTCTTCTGGTCATTGTAACTGCATGCAGCTTCCTGTCTGCACTGGAGCACTTTACAATGCCTGTGCTGACACAACAAGTCTTTTTGAACCGTGCTATATCAAAATTACTTAAGTTAAAAATAATTTTCCAAAACGGGGGGTTTTAAGGGCAGGTGTAAGACAGAAGAGGTGATACTGAAAAGCAAAGATGGAAGAAAGTTCACTCAGTTGGGTCATGGCAGGGAAATGGATTTTTCCATCATTTTGTCTGTATACCATAAACTTGAGGTGTGCAGTAAGCACTGTAATAAGGTAAGCATTGTAGGATACATGTAGTGGCTCTGTAGCTGTTGTGTGTGTGACAGTCTACTCCTCATATAAAAGCTAAGGATCAAATTTTGAATTACTGACACAGACTTACAGAGTAATCCTCTTTTTTAAGGGATAGAATTATGAGGGTCCTTCATTGCTACACAGTTTTATACATACATTGAAATTATGTGAGCTCTATTTCTATTTTTCTTGTCCTATAATTCTCAAGTTTGGGAAATTTATCTTACTCAGCTGTTAGCATAATCTGAAAAATGATGCAATCATTTTATCAGCTGATGCAATAAAGAGAAATCAATTTATATTACTGATTCTTGCTCAGTAAAAATGAGTAGACTTTCCTACTTTAAGTTATGCTGCCATCTACAGGCAATCCACGTTGGAAGTGGTCTCTGGCGTCTAGATCAACTGCCTCCACAAAACAATGATAATAGAAACGGAAAAAGTATCTGATGCTCAATGCAATTGCTCACTACCCTCTGTTTTATGCCAGACCTCCCTTCCCAAACTCAGATCAGCTCCTCTTCCAGGTAACTCTCCCCAGTTTGTATACTGGGCATGATGTTCTATGGTGTGGAATATCCCTTTGGTCAGTTGAGGTCACCTGCCCCAGCTATGCTTTCTCCCAGTTTCCTTTGTGTACCTCCTTGCTGGCAGAGCATGAGACAAGAAAAAAGTCCTTGACTCAGGATAGTTAACTTAGCAAAAAGACCAAAACATCAGAGTGTTACCAACACCATTCTCATTCTGAATCCAAAACACAGCACTGTAACAGCTACTGTGAAGAAATTAATTCTACCCCAGCTGAAACCAAGACAGTTGCTAAGAGCTTTATCCCATTTGGTCTTACACACCTCCTCAGATGGAGGCTGCACAGCCTCTGGGGAACCTGTTCCACTGCCTGTGTCCTCACAGGTAAAAAGTCCTTCCTTTTAACCATTGTAAATCTGTCATTTCAATTTAGGCTCATTGTCTCTTGTTCTCCTGCCACACTCACTATGAAGAGCCTGGCTCCACCTTCTTGCTAACCTCCTCACAGGTACTGGTGAGCTGATGTTGATTCCTCCCCAAACTATGTCTTCTCCAAATTGATGAAGCCCAGTTCCTTCAGCATCTCCTCAAATGACAAAGGCTCCAGTGCCCTAATAGCTCAAAGGCTCTTTGCTGAACTTGGCACAGTTCTTCTATGTTTTTCTTGTGCTAGGGACCAAAACTGAATGTAAAAGTTAAACGTGGTCAAACACCTGCTGAAAATTGGGATGTAATACCTCCCCATGATCTATTGGCTAACCCATTCCAGAAGGCTGTTGCTCATTCTTGCTGCCAAGGAACAGAGCTGGACAGGGCCCCTGTTCAGCTGCTCACCATGTCCCTGCAGAGCTGGGCTGCGGCACTGGTGCTTCCTTCCCACGGGCAGCACTTCATGTTTGTCCTTGTTGAGTGTCATAGAGTTCCATTCTTGCTTCAGCATATCTAGGCTGCCCTGCTCAGCAGCCTGCCCCTCCAGGATATCCACTTGTTCCCTTCATTTGGTGTTACCTGCAGATTCAATGAAGGTGAATTCCATCCACTCCTCCAGGCCACTGACAAAGACACGAAGCAGGATGGGGCCCAGGAGACACCCCAGTGACACTCACTCCAGGGAGGGTGTGACCCCTTAACTACTACTCTCTGCACCTCATCATCCAACCACACTTTCACTCATCTGGTTGTCCACTTATCCAAATCACAATGTCCTAACGTGGTTTCACAAATACTGTGGTACAGAGGCAAACAAAGTAAATGATGCTTTTTTTTTTCCTACCCTTTTTCAAAAATACACTCATTTTATCACAGTTAATTGCCTTTTGTTTTACTTAATCAAAAAGAAAATAGAAACTTTTTTTGCCAAAGTTGGTTAGGGGTTTTTTTTGTGCTACAATAAGGCTTGACGGTAACAATAGCCTGCATCTTGTAAATGTTACATGGTTTTGGTTTTATTATAAATGTTTTTTCAGTGATGTCAAGTACTTGAAAAGCTTACTGAAATAGGCACTCCCAGATATGCACTACTGAATCCTGAAATCGTCAGCATTAACTTAATTTGGGGCATTCATCAAATGTCTGATAATGCAGCCAACAACTTGTCACTGTTGACTCAGGACTTTGACCTTTTTACATTAAGTACCTGAACACAATGAAACACAATATATTTAGGAAACCTCAGTATAACTTTTCAGTTAGAAACCTTTAGGATGTAAACTTGTAACATTGCTTGAATAGCATTTAGTATAAAACATATTAAAAAATACTATGAATTACAAGATACATTTGTTTGCTGCAAATACTTTTCCAGGACTTAACTTTGCAAGCCAGATGTCTATGCAAACAGGAAATTCATGCTGGTTGCCCATGGTTTCTTTATGTTCTGTTAGACCTTCCTGGTGTAACTCCAATGTATTCAATGCATTTAGACTTTGGAATTATTTTGAAACATTCCAAAGGATTTGGGAAATTTTTTTTTTCCTTATCTGTATGAATCTCAATCTACTAATTTTTCCTGTTTGTGACTTGAACCTGTTTTTTTCCCTAATGTTCTTGGCATTACATGTAAAATACCAACACTGTACAATATTCCTGCAATCATTTGTTAAGTGGAATCTTAAAAATCACATTTCATTATTTCTCTCAGACAGACTGTTGCATAACATGAAGGATCAAGGTCAAATGATATATGAAGAGAGACTTTTAAATCATTCAGATGGTTGTCCTCAATTTTGATCTCTTTTTCACTACTTTCCAAAAAATATGAGAGATTCTGAACATTTTTCAAAATGGGTCTGTAGCATCCAGGTACATTCAGCTGTAACGGAGACACTCTGAATTTGCACAACTCCAGCTCATCCTTAGAAAGTCTTTCATGGTACCATTCTCCAACTTTATTACTGGGATACTTGATGCTGTGTCCCACCATGGGAAGAACCACCTTCAAAGAAAAAAACAAACATATCTGAGGTAATGCTCACCCATTCCCCTTTAAAATAAATGTGATCATTTAAAATGTGTTTAAACCTTGTGTTTTGGGGCCTGAAACAGTAAACCAGCAGATTCTCTTGTGAAATGATGTTGTGCGTTGGCAGGTATATTGAATGGCATTAAAGCAGAAAAAATAATCATTGTATCAGGATTCCTAAAACAAAGCAGTCTACAGCAGTGAAGACATTCATTGCCATATATTCAGTTGCCATGTAAGACTTCACAACAACACTGAAACTTTCAAAAATTAGAATGTCAACTCCTTTTAAAAGTTTTTCCCAGTAGACTGAAATCTTTCCCGAAGTATTCAGCTTCAGGATAAATATTGCCATACTGCAAATGACACTATACTTATTTCCACTACCAAGTAAATTTGTTATGAGAGTGGAAATTAGACCACATGTGTTTTCTTCAATGAGCATTCTGGCAGGGACAAAGACTGCACCAGTTAAATTGATCACATTATTTAAAACAAAACGTTTTAATCAAATAAAAAGATCAACAACTCTGAATTTTTCATACAGACTTACTTGGTATATAGAATATTTGTTAGCTGATTCTTCTGAAGCAGTGACTACATGAACCTGACAAGACATTTAAGAAGAAAAAAACACCAACCTTTTAAAAAGTAAAAACATATGCTTTATTTTAGGAATTATGTACTGTACTCACAAACTTGCACAGAATATTAAGACTATTTGACTACTGCAGGGGCAATAAATTCAGGTATGAAAAAATCTTAAGATATGCTTAATTTATATTAATCAGTTTACTAGTAGGTAGCATTGCATTAAACATTTACTGATGCTAGCTACCACTATTATTCTTTGAGTCTGAAGTTAACAAAGTCAATGCCATCTTGTGCTACATCAGCAAATGGAAAAATACAAAAGAAATGTTTTGTATTAAGAAGGAATATATCTACATAAAACTCAGTAACTCAACACTGAATTTAATATATCTGCTTTTAATTTTATTTGATCTAATTGTTTCAATAACATTCACTCTCAAAAATACTGGTAAGGAAAAATCTCAATTGAAACACAAGTTACTCCATAGGGACTGGAGGTAACCTTTCAAATGCTCTTGCCTTCAAATTTGTAAGAGGTTCACCCAAAAGAAATGAATTACATTCTGCCTCTGCACACATCTGTTTGTTCTTCGTAAAACACTGCACAGCTTATGATTGATCTGATCAGGAGAAAGATAGAATCATAGAATAATCTAGGTTGGAAAAGGTTGAGTCCAGCTGCAAAACACTGTCAAATCCACCACTAAAGCCTCATCACATACCTCCAGGGATGGTGTCTAAACCCCTTCTCTGTGCAGCCTGTTCCAGAGCTTGATAACCCTTTTGGTGAAGAATATTTTCTAATACACATCTAAATTTTTCTGGCACTACTTGAGGCTATTTCCTCTTGTCCTACCACTTGCTACTTGGCAACTGTCTTCACAATAAGGTATGCTAACCCTAAAAGAAGAGAGCACTTCAGACTTCAGTGGACTTCAGTATGTCAAAACCTGGCACCAGACCCCCCACTGCCAGATTCTCCTCACTGGCTCACCAATGGCTCCATGCACAGCATCCAGGCTGAGCTATGGGCAAGCAGAAGCACTCCCTTGCCTTTTAGTACTTTACCAAGAAGACCACTGCATTTTTTGAACAGTTGCTACCAGTTTAGACCCAGCACCAGTGAAATTGTGCCAAACATGCTTTGCCTCTGTAACTGCAACGAGATTATCAGTTCAGCCTGAGGCTACCTTTCACCCTGGACTCACACTCAGCACTGTATTTAGGAAAAGCCTGATGTGGAGAGCAAGACTCAGATCTGCACTGACTCGTAATATGGGCACACTCAGTCTACTCTGAAGGTTTTCCTCAGTCAGATCCTAATAAGAGCATTTTTTACCATGGAGACTAAGTTTTCACATGTATCATTTCTGACCTCCTGTTCCTTCCTCTAACTTAAATAAAATGAACAGACAAAACAGATTAAAGCTGCTAATTATATGTCTAGCTCGTAGGTCTATTTATAGTGCAAAAAAAAAATCCCTACATTTTGTTTTTTTAACTTTGTCACAAATATTAAATATTTTAATGAATGAACCAAAACAAAGGCATTAGAGTATGTCTGCTTATGTATTCAAGTACATTAAGTTGTTTGGGGGTTTTTGTTGCTGTTTTCTTTTTACAAGAAGACTCACCTTGTCATTCAGGGAAATGCTTTCATCATTTTCTTCCAAGAAGACAAGATCACCCTCAACCACTTTTGAGCCATAAGTCTTCAGCCTATATGATGCTGCTTCATTCCAAATTTTACTGCAGTAAGCGTGGACATAGAATATGCGTAAGGAGTGAGGAATGCTGAGCCATCCTTTGGTACAACCTTCATGATTTACACCATAGCGATGTAAAGCTCGTAGCAACATCTTCTCTCTTACTTTAAATTCTGGCAGCATCACAAGTGTGCCCTTTGCATCTTCTGACATAAACAAAAATAACCACGTCAGTAATCCCTTATTATTCAAGTATTACCTGACTTTTAAAAAGATAAAATAATCAAATAGAGAAAAAAGGTGTCAGTCTAATGTCTCCACGCTGTGATTATTTCCTTTCCTTCAATGTGTTGTGTTAGACAAATTTAATCTTGTATGACTATCAACACAGACCCATGAATTTTATTCTGTTTCATGCAGTATAAATTAAACTAGCTGCCATTCAGGCGTTCAGCCTAGTTTGAAGTCTTTTTTTTTAAGAAACTTACTTTATCACTCCAAAGACGTTTTTTTGAAACAGGTAACTGGAAGTAAAAACCAAGCTACAAAAGTACATTAAATCTCTACTTCTCATCATTTCAGAAGATGTATTTCACAGCAGGTAAAAACTATGTCTTTATTTCAAAGACAAAAATTATATTGGCCTCAGGGAAGTCTGACTCTTAACCAAGATGAAAATGCATTTAATTAGATTTTTACTACATTATATAAATGCTGTATATTTAAAATTTTATGTTTTTTTTTTTTTTTCCCTATTACAATTGATTACATGATGAAGCCTTTTGCACAGACTTCTACATCTGCTTTCAGGAAAAGGCAAGCAAGCAGCTGCTTTCAGGGTCCACATCAATGTTTTTCTATGCATCATACAGCCATGTACAGAACAGAATCATTTATCTTACATTTTTTTGTGAAACCAAACATATCTTTGTTTTTTGAAGCTATATATCATAGTTGGTAAGTCAATCTGCTGTGATAAGCAGGCTAACAGATATGGAATACTTGAAAAGAAAACTACATTTGAAGTTGAGAGCAACTTCAAATTGGTAAGAAAGTCCAGCTGAATAATAAAAGCAAACAGAGCACTCTACTCATCATACTCCTGCCTTTGACCTATTTTGTTGAATTTAGTTCAAGAAAGAAAGTAGATGTGTTAAAGTGCTGAGTATGAGTTGGGTGCCACATTCCTGTATACTTCCCCCACCAGGGAGAAGAAGTTCCTTATCCAAAAGCAGAGAGATGGAAGGAAGTCAGAACTCCCCTGATAAATCTTACCCTCTTTCAGCATTAGGATATACAGTGTTTGCTTCCATATTTTTTTGCACATGAAGTACATTCACTTTCCACTATTTTGCACATTTAGGGCCTCATCCTCATATAATTTTGAAATGTGAAACTCTATTGAGTTGCACATATAAAAATTATAATGCATTTCATTATAATGAAGTATAAGTGGCATAAAGAAGTAGGAAAATAAAAAGTATTTCCCTGTGCAGCAACACTTTACTACCTCACAATATCAACTCTGCATAAATACATGGACAATTTAAGTGGACATACCAGTCTGAAGAAAGTATCTTTTTGCATTGTTTACAGGATCATCAGTATCTTCGGGTGTGAAAAATAATTTCACAGCTTTCACCTTAAAAGTACAAATTTTTTTCAGTTAAATATGACTATTTGTCAGCTAAACAGGTAATCATGCATCCAATTCTCTTTTAACATATTCTGCAAGCTCTCAAAATTAAATCAGTTCTTTAGTGTCAAAGTCAAATTCTCCCTTTCACAGAAGATCCCATCAACCACAGAACAATGTATTGTGCCCTCCTCAAATTAAAAAGAGGTTTTAGTCACCCAGAAAATGTAAAACAGTTTTCAAAGCTCTGTGAGAAACCAGGTCACTTTCTTGGTCATCCAGTTCAAACTTCTCCACGTGAAATTGTCATCATTCTATCCTGAACAGGAAGGTTCCTTCCTTCCATCCTGCATGCTTCATGCAAAATTTAGACTGAAGACTTTCCACAGTCTCATACAGAGGGAAAACTTTTTTTATTTTGTTTTTTAATACTGATCAGTGCTAGATTACATGACACTGTGACAAGGGAACACTACAGTAATCTCTGCTACTTGCAATATCAGAGGATCTGCTCAGTTTGCTAGCACTTCTACCAACCTGTGACACCTGGCTCTGGTGCTCCTCTGGACTGTGCTATCACATACTGGCACATGTTTTAATATAAACAGTAATTCCTACGTATTTTAAATTAAAGTGACTAAGTTAAGACTAAGGATTTAAATCATTACTCCTCAGGAACTGGCACCTGGTCTAATTGCTATCTGATGTCAGATACATCAACCACAACTTTCATGGGCTGCTCTCAAATCTTGATTCCTGTATTTGAAAGATAAGCTTTCCTGATTTTTCTCAGAATCAAAACAAGATTAGAAGAAAAGGATATTCAAGTATCTTTTTGACTTTGTAGCATTTGATTAGTCTTCTATCTGCTTCTTCTATAGTGCCAAACACTATACCACATACACTGAAAAGTACATTACTCTTATCTTATTAATTATTATGTAATAAGCTCAGAACAGAGAGTTTGGGAAAGTAATCAAGGAATAATGGAAAGCAGAAATCTCTTCTATACAGCAGATAAATTACCACAGTATTGAAAAAGCAAATTTTTTCTTATGATCTTATGTGACATTTTTAAGAAGTAAACAGACCCCCAGCAGGATAAAGAACCTACAGTTCTGAGGTGACCAGGACCATGAATAAACACTGTATGAAGACTGCTTCTTTTCACTGTTCAAACCCTGTATGGAATGCAACCACTTTCCTGCCAAGTGGCATGAAAAAATCCCAATTACATTCCAATTACAGAGAGAACTATCACCCCAGAACTATTTAAAGTTTCACCTGCCGTTTAAAAAAAGGTTTTACTTTCAGTATGAATATCTTCATGCTTATGTTGTTATCAAAACTGATCAAGCAATTGTTCCAGCACACAGATGGATTTATCTCACAAATGAAATTGTTCACTGAGGTCAACTCCAGTGCTAGATATTGCAACAGTAATATGAAATTCTCTTGACAGTAAGTACTGAAATTATAAAATGGAAATACCATTTTTTCATTCAGTAAAGCCAATCCTATTTGATCTGTCTGAACAATTTGTCCTTGTCCAAATCGCTGAGGTCCGTAGTAATTCACAAAACCTTTTGTCTAGAATGAGAAAGAATAAATACGTTACATGCATGAAAGTACTGGGTATGATCAATAAGACCAGGCAGACAACACACATACATCTATATTTACATCCAAAATGTATAAAACCAGAATCAGAAGTTACATGAAAAAGCAAAACTCAGAATTCATTACAATATTTTGGCACTAAAAAGACATCTAAAAAGACTATCAAATTCTACCATTGTCTTCACATTATTAAAAAGATCCCAGGTAAATGAAACAAAATTATTTCTATATAGTTAATTACTATAATTATAACTATAGGTCAAGTCAAAGTAATTAAGCTTTTTAAATGTGTCAGATTATGGAATCTCTACTCCAGCAAATGTAGCACAGCTAATGAACAGTAACCACTGGACGTTTTTTCTTAAAAAAAGAAAAATCGCTTTCACATGAGAGAATTTCTGTTATTATTGCAATACAGAGGTCAAAAGTGAACACTTCTGCTGACTGGGATTTTAAATCTGATGAGTTCTAGGTCACACGTGAGAAGTAAAATGACAGTCATGTGACCCAAGGAGAACATCCTTTTCTAGAAAATAGTAAGTATACATGGAGTAGACAAACACAAAACATATATTTGTTTTGCAAATGGTTACTAGGTTCAAATTTTATAATCTTGCTTTGGACACCTATAGGTCCCATACACAATTTTGCTTTCACAGAAGATGAAAAATGCATATTTTGGATTAATATATATCCTGTTTTGTCATTTATCTTCTGACCAGTAAGGTAAATCTAATAAAGCAAGACACACAATCATAGGAATATGGGTTCATTTTCCAAACAGCAAAATAAAACAGATGGAGCAAAGAGAGCATTATAGTACCAGCTGAATGCTTTCCTCAATAACAAAATTAATTTCCAAAATACATGTAATGTATTTTGCTTTTGCACACTGGGTAGTTTTAGTCAAGACTAAAGTTTCATTCAAGACTTTATTCCTGGATTCATCTTCTTAAAGCAATTTATATTACAGTTATTACTTCAAAAGATAGGGCAAGAAAATCGATACTTACAGTATTGATTTTATACGTAAATATAAAAAATATTTACAGTTTTTCCCTTCCATTATTTGCTTTTATTTTTCTTGGTGGTTCAAGAATGTCTGATGATCAGAGTTTCCTTCAGGGACTAAGAAAAGCAGAATCAAAATCCACTGCATTTCAGGGCAGTCTTCTTTCTCAGAGACAGACATTCCAGGGATGTTCATACCATGAAAGTTTTTCATCCAAGCCAACCACGCATGTTCCTCACATGACCAAAAAAGGCAACCTGCTGTGATGTGCACTGAGCATATGTGTGTGTACATACACCTATCCCCAACACATTATATGGATGTGTAAGTGCATTGTTTCCCCCTCCAACTGCCACAGTGAGACCCATCACTTTGCCTGGCCTCAGCCCTGTGCAGCAATGGCTCTTATATCCATACTTATTTGTTACTGAATTCCCCTTGTCTTTTGCTGCACCACCCTGCAGTCTCCAGTCTGAAACAGAATCAATTCACCTGTAATCCCTTCATGGAAGGCAATTTTACTCCTGATTCCCTAAGTAATGCAGGAAACACATAAAACTGCAAAAAGCATCAAACTTGGGAAATACTGCCATTATTGTGCTATTACAAGCATTTTCCTTAGTTGTACTTTCTATAACAGCAAAGAATTAAAACTCTGTTCATTACCATAAGTCTTTCTTACCTTAACACTTTCCACTGCTTCAGCTATTCTCTCCTTCAAATCTGCAGAAGAGTCATGATTGTGGTGTTGGAGATCTCTCACAATTATGTCAAAGTGATTGCCCTTCAGCTGACCAAGTCTGAGGTGCTGGTATGCTGGATGGATGTTGTATATTTTCATACCCTTTTTTTCCATTTTGTTTCCAATTTCCTTCAACCTGAATAAATAATTGGGAGAAATTATGGACCATCCTCTACTAAAGCTATACAATTTCTAATGAATGTTTTTTGCACTGATACTAAAAACACTTTAAAAAAAAAGTGGGATGTAAAACAATTATTATGAGAAAAAAAATCAAATGCAGAGATTAAAGTCTTAAAATTTAGTTATAATCCAGAAATATTTTTTTAAATTACTGGCATTTTTATGATACTGAGACATGCTGGAATTAAGCAATTCATGGAACTTTCTCAGAGTAACTG
This sequence comes from Urocynchramus pylzowi, assembly GCA_013397555.1. Lineage (NCBI taxonomy): Eukaryota > Metazoa > Chordata > Aves > Passeriformes > Fringillidae > Urocynchramus > Urocynchramus pylzowi. The sequence goes on along the minus strand of VZRH01003773.1, from coordinate 388,894 downwards.
CACTGAATTTTTAATTATATTTAATTGAAAAACTAGTAATTTTTTTACTCTTACCTCCTCAAAACCTGTTTTTCATTAAAGAGAAAGGAAAAGAAAAGGTGATGTGTTCTAGCAGACTCCAAAACAGAATTGCTCTTTCTCCTTGAGCCTTAACAAAAATGAATTCAGTGCACGGATTCTCTGGGTGCGTTCCCACATGCTTGTAATTGGAAACACAGCTGACAGTTCAAATATTTACCCTTTAAAACATCCACTCAATCTCTTTGTTCTTAAGTGTAAATGAGACTCATTCAAATCAAAGAAAATTTCAGCATAAGAGCTTGACTCCTAAGCAATATTTCAATAACTTCATAAACTGTTTATTTATAAAAAGTATTTATTTCTCTTGCTGTGTGGATGCATTTGCTTATTTTTCTTCATAATTTAAACACTACCTCAAAGTTTTGCTAATTACCTCTTGGACAAGTGGCCTTACAGTCCAGTTTGCAGTGGAGTTTTACCATTGACTTGAGTGCTAAGTTGCACATTCCCTAAAGCTACAAAAGATTAAAGCCATTCCCACCGTGCTCTATACAGGCAAGGGGAAGACACATCAGTAAGGACATTTCGAGAGATCTACCATGTTGATACTTATTAGCACCAAAAACTACGTGCTAAACCACTAGTACCCAGATTTTAAATACCTCTCAGGAGTCACCTTCTTCACAACCATAGGCTGCAAAGTGATAGCCTTCTTATCTTTGATGCCAGTGTAACTGAAGTCCGAAGGAAGAACGTCAAGCTCAGCTGCCAACAAGCCGATTGCTTCTAGTGTTTCTAGGTTTTCTTTCTGAAGGGTGAAAGCTGAAACAATCATCTCAGAATTATTAGGAACTTGCCTTTATGTTTCAGTGTTCTGCCATGACACATGGGCAGGTTCTTACCCTCAAACTGTAACAGCATGGAAACTGTAAAGAAACTGTTCTCCTACCCCCAAAAAACTAAATCAAATTGGACTTTTACAGCACAGAAGGAAAAAAATAAAAACGGTACACAAAACTCAGACCAACCAAAAACCCTGATGCCTTTAAAAACAGTACCTCATAAAATGCAACACAATTCAACAGACATGCATGGATGCATTGCAGGAAACATTCTCTGCATCAGAGAATGCTTTGAAGAACGAGATCATAAGTCAAATTTGACCTTGCAAATTGTTCAGTATCTAGATGCACCTCCGAAAATCCCACAATTACTTTCAAGGGAAAGCTATCACCCTGGGAATGCCGCAGTTAGTGGCTACAATCAAAAGATCTGTAACCATTATCAGCGAGCAGTTTATGCCAAATCGCTGCAGTAACTTGATTCCTCCATTCCATTCTCCAGGGATGTAACACCACTGCCCTGATAATGATTTATTTCAACACAAACAGTGAGTTGACAGGCCTATGCATCATATAAAAATGATCCTGAGTATCAGTCTTTCTACAGAACACCATAATACCTGCCACCTTCACTAAAAATGTATTTACCTGTATAAACATCTTGCTTCTCCTGAAAGCCACCAGCACACCTTTTTCTGGACCCACTTTTTTCTCGAAACCGTACCATTATTGACATATTTGGCTGATCATTGACATCTGTCACGGTAAAAGATTTTGTTTCTAAAAGCTTTCCAAATTTTCTATTGATAAAGTGGTGAACTATTTTTCTGTGCTCTTTGTTGCCATCAGGCTCAAAGGAAAACGTAGAATTTTCTAGCTTTGCATCTAAAAATTTAAAGAAATCACTTGTTTCCTTTTCAGTCACTAATTGACAAAGTTCTCTGTAATCAGGGTTTCCTTTTACAATCATTTCATTGTCTTTTGTAACAGTGACTAGAAAGGGGTATTTCTGCCTAACGGCACTGTGCAGATCAGCTCGAATTTTCTTGTCCAGCCTAGGTCCCAGCGAGAACTCCCTGGTACCAGCATCCGCGTCGTTTTCTAAGCCCCACGCACCCTTCACATCGCAAGCAAATTTGCTGAGCAGTTCGCTCACGGGCTTGCCGAGTAAGGACTCCAACACAGGGGCCTCCCCGAGGCCGGACTGCAGACCGGGGTCTCCCTCACGCTCGCTTCTGCCAGGAGGTGCAGCACAGCCGCCTCCCGCCCGGCCTGGGCCGCGCCCCAGGGGCCCGGGCGCTGCACCCCGGGGGCACCCGGGGGCACTCGGGCCGGGGGGCTCCGGCCTCCGCTTTTTGGGCCCCCGCGGACACGGGCTGCTCTGTGCCGGCGGCGCTTCGCTGGTCTCCTGGAGCAGTCCAGCTCGGGTGTCCCTGAGGAGGAGTTCGGGCACCTCGAGCTCTGTCACTACGAAGTCGCTGGGCGAGTTTTTGATGGTGCCGCGGAAGCCGCGGTGCTCGGTCAGGTAACTGAAGGAGGGCAGCATGGCTGCGGCCTGCCCGCTCCCCGCCAGGCCCGCCGCACCTGCCGCGGGCCGAGAGGAAAGAGGGAGAGCGGCGGAATAGCATCAACTGCTACGCAAAAGGCTGCTGAAAGGCGGGGAGGGAGACAGGCAGGCAGGNCGGGCCGGGGGGCGGCCGCGGCTCCTCGCTGGGCGGCCGCTTCCCGGCGACGCGCGCGGGTAACGCTGTGTCCCACCAGGAGCGGAGGATGGGCGAGCCCGTGACGGCTTCCACGCACGTCCGCTGCCTGAGCTACGGGCTCGTGAGGCGGCTGGCAGAGCTCATCGACCCGCAGGAAGGGTGGAAGAAGCTTGCGGTGGACATAAGCGGCCCGTCCGGCGAAAGCAGATACAGCCAAGTGCACATAAGGTGCTGCGCGGAGGTCCCGCCACGTGAACGCGTGCATTGCCCGCTCCGCACAAGTGCCCTGTTCATCCCGCTCTCCATCCCCTTACCGAAACTTGCTGCGCTGGGTGTGCCGGTGGGCACTTGAGCGTTTCCTTAGGGAACGCTAGGTGATTACTCCCAATAGCAATACAGCACGGGCTGCGTAACTTGCTGTACCCTACAGACTGGTAGGCACTGATGTTATGGTGCCCAAGAGACAGCCGTACTGCAATTCCTAATTCAGTTTCCAGGAGTATGCCCCGTAAATGTGGGGAGCCCGAGGCCTAAAACTGACAAGTTTACTTGAGGAGTAATGCTTGCAATATTTTATGAGCACCTCATTGCTTGAAGGGCCGTTTGAATCTTTGTTGAAGCTGTTTCAAAGACATGTTTTTACATGCTGTATATATAATTTTGGGTTTCCAGTCTTTTCTAGTAATGGTAGTATTAAATCTTTGTTTTTCTTTCTAAAATATTAAATCAGTCAGAATACGGGATTTTATTTCCTTCTTAATGCCCATCTCAAAATATTCAAGGTGGAGTGTGAAGGCTAAATGAATGTAAAACAGTAATTTTTGCCATTTCATCTGGGTCTGACTTACCCTCTGTCTCTGACTGATATTCTTTTCTCTGTTAGTCCAAGATGCCAATATCTTATGGATCCTAGACAAACAGCTGAAGCCATGTATATGTGTATTTCCCATAGTTTTTCCCATATTTTGCATGCTTTTACCCTGATTTTAAATGTGTTTAGGTTTTTTTGGCTGTGTCTTCAGAAGAATTGTGTTTTTTGCAGTGCATTNCAGGGAAACAGGCACAGAGGGGAGGGAGCCCCGCGCGCCTCCGCAAGCCGCCGCCAGGGGGCGCCACGGCCTCCTCCTCCCCCTCCTTCCATCAAAGGGACGTTACCAAGCTCCCCAGGGTCGGGGGAAAAGACAACGAGGCAACGAGCCCCCCTCCGCGCGGCCGGACATGGGTCTTGCCGGGGGCGGGGCCCCTTTCGGCAGCCTATGGGAGGCCCAGGTGGGAGNCGGTGGGCACTTGAGCGTTTCCTTAGGGAACGCTAGGTGATTACTCCCAATTGTGCTGCAGCTCGGGTTTTAAGCAAGCCTCAGAACATTGACTGAAGAAACTAGGATTAATTAGAACTACAGACAGAGGTATTTTTAGCA
>VZRH01003773.1:351930-384707 GCA_013397555.1 Urocynchramus pylzowi | reverse complement strand
CAGGGTCGGGGGAAAAGACAACGAGGCAACGAGCCCCCCTCCGCGCGGCCGGACATGGGTCTTGCCGGGGGCGGGGCCCCTTTCGGCAGCCTATGGGAGGCCCAGGTGGGAGAGCGCTTCCGCTGTGTGCTCACCGCGCCGGTGACGTCAGCGGCACAGGGGGCTGGGCCCCGCCCCCTTAAAGGGGAAGCTGCGGAGGCGGAAGGGAAGCGGCGCGCCGGTGGCGCCCGTTGGGGAGCGGGGCCCGCGGGCCGGGAGCGGCGGTGAGGNCGCGTGCATTGCCCGCTCCGCACAAGTGCCCTGTTCATCCCGCTCTCCATCCCCTTACCGAAACTTGCTGCGCTGGGTGTGCCGGTGGGCACTTGAGCGTTTCCTTAGGGAACGCTAGGTGATTACTCCCAATAGCAATACAGCACGGGCTGCGTAACTTGCTGTACCCTACAGACTGGTAGGCACTGATGTTATGGTGCCCAAGAGACAGCCGTACTGCAATTCCTAATTCAGTTTCCAGGAGTATGCCCCGTAAATGTGGGGAGCCCGAGGCCTAAAACTGACAAGTTTACTTGAGGAGTAATGCTTGCAATATTTTATGAGCACCTCATTGCTTGAAGGGCCGTTTGAATCTTTGTTGAAGCTGTTTCAAAGACATGTTTTTACATGCTGTATATATAATTTTGGGTTTCCAGTCTTTTCTAGTAATGGTAGTATTAAATCTTTGTTTTTCTTTCTAAAATATTAAATCAGTCAGAATACGGGATTTTATTTCCTTCTTAATGCCCATCTCAAAATATTCAAGGTGGAGTGTGAAGGCTAAATGAATGTAAAACAGTAATTTTTGCCATTTCATCTGGGTCTGACTTACCCTCTGTCTCTGACTGATATTCTTTTCTCTGTTAGTCCAAGATGCCAATATCTTATGGATCCTAGACAAACAGCTGAAGCCATGTATATGTGTATTTCCCATAGTTTTTCCCATATTTTGCATGCTTTTACCCTGATTTTAAATGTGTTTAGGTTTTTTTGGCTGTGTCTTCAGAAGATTTGTGTTTTTTGCAGTGCATTCAGATTTTTTTTTCAATGTGGTTTTTTTTTTTGTCATTTGCCTTTAATCTCTTTCCCTTCGTGCTTCTTGAGGTAATTTTTTCTTTTTTCTTTTTTTTAAATATTGGTCTTAACTTATCTTTTAAGGAGATTTGAGGCGTTTGTACAAATGGGAAAGAGCCCCACCTGTGAATTGCTTTATGACTGGGGAACCACAAACTGTACAGTTGCTGATCTTGTGGATCTGCTGATTAGGAATCAGTTCCTAGCACCAGCAAGCCTTTTGCTTCCAGGTAACTGTTACTCTTGTGCCTTTTGTACTGTGTTCTCAATTTNTTATACGTGTTCTCTTTCAATCTTTTCCCTTCGTGCTTCTTGAGGTAATTTTTTCTTTTTTCTTTTTTTTTTAATATTGGTCTTAACTTATCTTTTAAGGAGATTTGAGGCGTTTGTACAAATGGGAAAGAGCCCCACCTGTGAATTGCTTTATGACTGGGGAACCACAAACTGTACAGTTGCTGATCTTGTGGATCTGCTGATTAGGAATCAGTTCCTAGCACCAGCAAGCCTTTTGCTTCCAGGTAACTGTTACTCTTGTGCCTTTTGTACTGTGTTCTCAATTTTCTAAGATGCTAAAAAGCTTCACACTAACTTGAAAATCAGAAAGGATTAGGTTAAAATAACCAAAAGTAAATATATTTTCCACTTTATCATTTGTAATGACAGTTTAAGTAAGAGTTTCAAGTTTCAATAAGAGTGCTGGAGTTTATACATGGTGGCAGAATATAACCTGGTGATACTTATGTGTCTGCTAATTCAAAAGTATTCAAAATACTTTAATTAGCATTACTTAGTTTTTCTCTGGTTCCTAAAGTAGTTAACACTTTTTCTAAATTCCCTTTTCAGAAACTGTAAGGATGCCACAAGAAGTTACGTTACCTCTTTCTTCACAGGAAACCTTGCCTATACATGAGAAACAACCACCTGTACAAGAAAAAAAAGTGGCATCTGTAAAGCCTGCTTTAGCTCAGAGTACTGAGAAGCAGCATTCAGATTCTTCCTGCTCAGGTGAAGAAAACAGCAGCTCACAGTCCAGTATCACAGGTAGACACTTACTTTGGTAGAATCCAGTGCTATGTTTTTTCTGATCTGTCCTTCACCCCATGTGAAATAAATCATAGTGATGCATGAGAGTAATGACTCTGTTCTATCATGGTGCATCTGTGGGAAGCAGCATCTTGCCAATAAGTCACCTACTTTGAGGGAAAACTTAATTGTTAATTTAATTGCAGTTTCTTTTTTGCCACACATAGTCCTGCTGTGTTTTTCCATAGACTGTTCAGCATCTCATGCTTTAAAAGTAGATTTTGTATGTCAGAAATGACTAAGAAGGCTGGAGAAAAGATAACTAACGAAAGCATTTTAGCAGAGTGTATGGTTGGTCTGTTCTTTCTTAAAGGTTCACTTTTGGGTTGCTGCCAGGAGCATGATGGAACCTTGGTGTATATTTTGTACATAAGGCAGTGTGGCTCTCTCTGTGATCTGCTACATCTTTAATTTCTACTACCTGTATTACAAGTATGAATCAAAAATTCAATCAGATGTGTGCTACAGTGCTAGTTGTGAAGAAAATGATGCATAGGTAATTATATATGTTTATCTGCCTTCCTTTTGTGTTTCTGGGATCTTCCCCACAGAGCTGGAAGTAGGGCTCCGCTGTGACAGGTTTTGTGCGGTAGCAGGTTTTTGTTTTAAGAGAACTAAAACAGAAAACCTTGTTTCTTAAGTGATAATGTGGTTTTATGCTAAATGTCAATGTCTTTCAGATTTCCAGAATTTTTTGTTTCATGACTTGGAAAGCATTACAAATAATTTTGATGTGCGACCAGAATCAGCTGGAGGCAATAAACTGGGAGAAGGTGGCTTTGGCATTGTGTTCAAAGGCTACATCAATGGCAAAAACGTGGCTGTCAAGAAGCTCATTGCTGTGAGTTGTCCTAGGAATTTTTCATTTTAGTGACTGTGTACTTTATAGAATAGACTTGTTTATCTTGTTTATTGTGAAAAGTGTTGAATGATACGTTTCAAAAAGTGTTGTCACCATGTTACACGTTAGTTGGATTAAGTAATTTATCCTTAGTCCCATCAGTGTTGCAAGTTAGCACAGTCACAGGAGCTAATTCTTGCCTTCTCTGTAGCTCTCCTATGAGGGGCTAAGCAAGTTGCTGGGTAGAGCAGAGTGCTCCCCCAGTTGTTTTCCCCTCACCCTCAAGAATTGCCAGAAGAGAAGGGGTCCATTTCAGGTTAGGATGGCAGAGATTCACAAGCTAAGTAGATATTGTCACAGAATTTTAGTCTTTGTTACCATTCTTTTGTGTGAATATCGAATTTTGTAATTAAGTGCTATTAGGGGGTAACTGCAATGAATGGAGTAAGTCCTTGACTGCTGAAACTAGATCCATTTATACAGTGTTTCAAGGAATTTAAAGTCATGTTCTGATACTTTATTTTTGGACTGAGTAGAAGGTGTATTGTGAAAAGTTAACTAAGAAAGACTTACAATTCTTATTTTTTTCCTTAATAAACAGCTGTGCATTTTGTTATGAACTAATGATGTTAATGTCAAATTAACATTAAATTAAAAGAATCTTTGCATTCTTTTTATAGATGGTCGATGTTAGTGTTCAGGACTTGAAACAGCAGTTTGAACAAGAAATAAACATAATGGCAAAGTGAGTACATCATTATACAATTTTTGTCTTCCTGACACAACGATCTGTATGTTAACTGAAAATGTTTCTTGTGCAGCACAATCACATTTTGTTTGTTTTAAAACATCACCACACAAACCTGGCTTTATACAGTAGAGGTGAAACAAGTCATTGTGAATCAAGTTCTCTCAAGTTTTCCTCAGATTTTTAGAGTCTTTCAGAGCACATGTGAACAGATGTTGTTTTTTTTTGTTTTTTCTTTTTTGCTATAGGTGTCAGCATGAAAATTTAGTAGAATTACTTGGTTTCTCAAGTGATGGTGCTCAGCCATGTCTGGTGTATGAGTACATGCCCAATGGTTCATTGCTTGACAGGCTTGCTTGTCTGGTAAGTGAAATCATTTCTAGCTTCCAATTGCTTTACTTTGCTAAAGTATAGGAATCTGTGGAATGTCTTTCAAATGGAACTGAGCTGTGATGTCCAAATGATGTTTTACTACTTTCTTTTTGTGTTCTAATAACAAGTATTCTTCCAATAAGATTTTACACAAACATTTTAAATAGATGAAAGTCAAATCAGGCTGTCAGTGCAATGTCCTGTACTGGTATCTGAAGCATCCCAGAAGCTTGGACTGACTGTGCCTGTGTGAGGCAGTGCAGAGGGTGCTGCAGTCTTGTTCCCAGTTCTTATGTTGGCATGTTCTCTGCTGGGCCCTGGGATTCTGCAAAATCTGTGAAACTGACCTTGTTCATTGTCCTTGTGATAGTGGTTATAATACAGTGTTCATAGTCTGCTTATCTCTTTCTGAAGTACCTAAGTAAATGTGAATTTCACTTTAAAAAAATATTACTTTGTATAAATGCTTATGATTTAATCAAATGGTGTATGTTCTAGCCTTGGCCTTAAGTAAATAACAAGTTGTTTTGGTTTGGTGAGGCAACTCTGTGTATCGAGGACACACAGTCCAACAGTAAGCCAGACTTAAGGTAGTAGATTAGTGTCTGTGTTAATTTGTTAAAGGAGTTCAAAAAATCTGCTTAATACTAAGCAATTGCAGCTTCTGAGGTTGTAATCTGGTGAACATTTGACATTGGTGCCGCTTCAACCACCCATGTTCTCAGACCTAAGATGTTGGGCTTGCTTTTTTTTCCTGCACTGATCCTCTGATTGTACTGGTTCAAGCATCTATTAGTTGGAGAAAGATCTGGATTAGGGAACTGATCAGGCTGATAAAATAATACTTGGTGAAAAGCATATTTAATTTTCATCTGGAGACATTTCCTTTGTAGGGCTGCACAAATACTTCTGCTCCAGTGGGAAAAAAGCGGTGCTGTGGTGAGAATGAGTAGCAGTGCTTGGGGAAAGAACTAGTTCTGTTAGCACTGCTGTCTCAGTTTTGACTGATTTTTTGCTTTCATACACTGCTAAAGGTGCAATTATTTTGTTTTTTTAACTGAATCAGTGCAGAAGAGAGACTAATTCTTACCTAAGGACAGTGCAAGTTTATCTGTAGAAATGAGCAGTGCTTAACAAGGATGTATATAAAAATGGTCATCCATGTAACTAGCTGTTATCATCAAAGGAGCTTTAAAGATTGGGGATAGTTGAAAATTGAAGGAGAAATAAATGAGTCCTTTATAAGGAAGAGACAAATTTATGACATAAATCAAGGAATCTAATTCAGAATCTATAAATTAGAAAGAATCTTTTTCTAATAAGATCAGAGAGATGAGTAATGTATTTACTTGAATATCTGTTCTTGCTGATAACTTAATTTTGTGACTTCACTGATGTGTTTGATGCATGGACTCTTGCTTGTGTCATCTTTGTGTCTGGATATTGAGCAGGCAAGGGAGGTGGTAGAATGGTGAGATACTGTAATCCACTTCCCTTGGCCACTGACAAGATTTTTGATGACTGGTTTTTTAAATGTAGATGTCCTTACTTCTGAGGTTTAATTAGTAGCATGAATAAAGCTAAACTCTCAAGAAATCCAAAAACACTGGAAGATTGACTTCTTGTTGTTAGTAAAAACTGTGGATTGCTTTGAATTATTTGCTTCAGGTTGAAGGCTCTGGTATCGGTGCCAGTACACAGTGGGATTTGCAGTAGGTACAGATAGGTCTTTGCAGAGCAGCTGGCCTTGGAGGGTCAAAATCAAACATAAACCAAGAACATTTTTTGCAACTGGCAACTTAATCTAAGGCAAAATGCAGGAAAATAATGTAATGTGACAAAGGCATGTATTTCTGCTCAAGTCAGTTAAGAAATGTATCCTGGTAGTGTTTTTAATCATCTACTTGAAAACAACAAAACATAGCAAGAAGTCACTTTGGGTTATGGGGTTTTTGTTTGTTTGGTTTGGTTTACGTGAGCGTATATATATTTTTCAGATTTTTACTTGCCTTTCTCTCTTCTAAATCAAGGATGAAACTCCACCAATTCCTTGGAATATGAGGTGTAAAATTGTTCAAGGTACAGCAAATGGCATCAGCTTTTTGCATGAAAATAATCACATTCACAGAGATATTAAAAGGTAAAACCTGCAGACTATTGCTGGCTGCATTTTCACATTTTCATTTTTCTTTTTCATCTTTCCCCTGTTAAAGTAATTTTAGAGAGAACAAACTGCAAAAAGCATTACTTCAGTCAAGTGCACAATCTTCTGCAAGTGACATCCAACTCCACAATCTCATCTGTGCCACAAGGACATGACCAGTACAGACTTCTAAAGATAATTATGGAGCTAGAACCATAGAATTGCTTAGGGTGGAAAAGACCTTTAAGATCATCAAGTCCAACCATTAACCCAGCACTGCCATGTCCACTGTCAAACCATGTCCCTAGGTGCCTGCATCTACAAGTCTTTTAAATATCTCCAGGGCTGGTGACTCCACCACTTTCCTGGGCAGCCTTTTTGAAGGAATTTTTGAAAATTTGAAGGAATTTTTCTAACACCTAATTTAAACCTCCCGTGGCACAAATTGAGGCCATTTCCTCTTGTCCTATTGCTTGCTTCTTGGGAAAGGAGACTGACCCCCATCTGGCTCCAGCTTCCTGTCAGACAGTTAATTGTAGGGAGTGATAAGGTCTTCCCTGAGGTTCCTTTTCTGCCAGCTCCCTTAGCTGCTGGACAGCTTTCCAGCCATGAGATTTTGCATTGTAATTGGTGTTATAAATGTAATATGTAAATTGTAATTTGTATCTTAAATTGTAATTTGTATCTGTTACTTTCAAATAGTTATTTGTGTGCCATGAGAACACACAAAGTTCTGTTCTTTAACAATTGCTTCTAATGAAGCTGCTGTTGAAGAACAATTAATTTTTGAATAGGGAATTTTTCAGATAAAAGCACACCTTTTTTTTTTTCCTTTTCGTAAAACACTTCTTCAGAGTGTCTCCTTTGATTTACTCCTATTTTTTATGAATACAGTAAAATTACTTCAGTCAAGTTCATGAAGTTCAGGGTTCTTCAATGATAATGAATGATCATTGTTTGTTATACCAGAGGTTTTTTTTCTCTGGGTATCAGAACTCAGAATAGGTGGGGGTTTTGTTGTAGAGTTTGGTTGGCTTTTTCTGGTGCTTTTGTTGTTGTTGTTTTGTTGCTGTTACAGTTTACTATGTTGGTTTTTTTTTTTAAAAAAGAAGCCCAAATCTTTGAAAAATGCCTTACTCTTTCTGATGGTTAAGAAGGAGCAACTGACTGGTGGGCTGTTATGGATGAATGTTTCAGTAGCTTTCTGGCTTCTGGCAACTCTGCTGAATACAGACAAATTCAGTTTTGTGATCTTTCAGCTTGTGGGGAGCAAGCATTTGCTTCAGGTGCCTCATGTATGTGCTTGCTGCTTTGACAGTTTGTTTCTTCTTTCTTCCCTGCTTAAGCCTCTGGAGAAGTGTAATGACTGCAAGGGATGCACTTTCTTACCTTATGCTGCCTCTACCCTTCTAACTGCTGTGAGTTGATCATATTAGAGAATTGGGTTTGGGTTTTTTGTTTGTTTGTTTGTTTGAATAACATTTTGCAACTTGTTGTGTGAGTAGTTCAATACATTTGATTGGTACTATTAATAGTGCTGCCACTCCCAGATAACATTTACATGAAGAGACATTTAAGATGATTACTTCAGTCTTCATTTTACTATGACGTGTAGACCATTCAGAAACACCCAGGCATTAGAACAGCTCCTCTAGGCTAGAGGGGACAAGATTGAATGGGTATTCTCACAGTTGTTCATAGTTTTTTGGATTGGTTATGCCCAGGAAATAGTTCAGTTCTCTTTTGAAGCTTGAAAGTTGTAGTACAACGTGCATTTGTTGTGCTTTTTGTGGCGTACCCAAAAAAAAACCACCACTCTTTGGACTTGACTCAAGTTGATAAGAAGCTGAGATTTATGAAGTGGTGATCTTGTTCTCTTTTTATTTAAGAAGTTGAGCTTTAAACAGCAGACCATTTGGTGGATGATGCCTTGCCAAGTGTCTGGCCTTTTGTAGTGGTCATATATCTAGCATTATTTACAGCACTTCTAACATCAAGTGATCCATTGTTACTTACAGCTGTGTTAATTTTGTTCAGCTTCAGTGAACAAGAAAGGGAAGTTAGAAGTATAACTTTCTAGGAAGTTTTATATGTTATATCAGGCATTGTGGATTTCTTACAGTTCCATTAAAGAGATCAGAAAATGAGGATTTCATTAATATTAAATCAAGCTATTTTAAAATGGTTTTACGTGGTACAAGTTTAAAACCCAGTAGATTTCTGCTGTAATTCATCCCATTGAGTATTTTATGAAAGCATTAAGGACTTTGAGATGAGCCTCATTTGTCAGGGTTGCTTTTATTTAAGGAAAGTAAAAGCTGGAGGTCAAGTGAAAACATGGTACATACAATATTCTAGCAGTAATTCAGTTTTCTGGTTTTCTTTCAAGACAAGAATAAGAGTATTATTCATTTGGCACATGAATTTGTCATGGTTGACATAGTATTAGATAATAGGTATAAAAAACCAGCTTTTGTTAGTTCTGAGCAGAGATTTAAACTATAAGAATGAAACTGTGATCCAGTAGAAGTTGATCAGAGCTAAGTATTCTCTATTGTGCCTCTTAAAACCAATCCATAAATGTATCATAATTGGTCATTTAAAAGAAAGTTTTGTATTTTTAAGATTTGGGGGTAGGGGGGGTGTCTAGTTTTTTTTCCTTGTGTTTTGTTGTTTTGCCTTTTTTTTTTTTTTGTTTTTTTTTTTGGTGTGNTTGTGTGGGGTTTTTTTTTTGTTGTTGCTGTTTTTGTGGTTTTTTTTCTTTTGTTTTTTTTTTTTTCCTTTTTTTTTTTTTTTTTTTTTTTGCATGCGTGTGTACATACACAAGAAAAAACATGGCTGGATCTTGCAGTCAGTTCTTCATTTATTTAGAATGAATTTTGAAATTGAGCAATTTCCAACAAAACTAAATTGACCTAACTTGTATGAATAATGTATAAATATCTTAGCTTTCAAGATTGTCAAAATAGCAGTTTACATTTGGTGATTAAATAATTATTAGTCTTATTAAAACCTATTTACTGTACTGTTTGAAAAATTTTCTTTTCTTTTTTGTTTCTTCCCTACCTCCCCTCTCCACCAGTGCAAATATCTTATTAACTGATACATATGTGCCCAAAATCTCTGACTTTGGCCTTGCAAGAGCATCGGTAACATTCACACAGACAATCATGACTGAAAGAATTGTTGGAACAGCAGCCTATATGGCACCTGAAGCTCTGCGAGGAGAGATAACACCTAAATCTGATATCTTCAGTTTTGGAGTAGTAAGTAGAATGTGGGAAGCAGTATATGACTTCTTTTGTAAATTATAAAAGCACACAAAATCAAGAGTGTCTGAAATGAAATTATTGCTCTGGTCTGTAATTTTTTTTTTCCCAATAGATATTTTCTTAAGATAGTGTTTCTAAACTTTGACTGTGTTAAAATCATTTGAATATGTTGATTTGCTATGTGAAAGACCAGAGTGAAATAATATTCCAAGTTCTAGCTAAATGTGGTTTGAAGTGGTGTGGAACATGGTTTTTCCTTGCATGGTATTGCACAAAAGTGTAACTCAGGCTGAAAATGAAATTTAAGAAAATGGTCCAAAATTATTGTGTTTTACTATATTCAACACCAAAAATACAATGTCCATGTTGAATTTGCCTTAGAGCTGAGAACAAAAAAGACATGAGCTTAATATTTGAAAGAAAAATTAATTTGTTCTGAATAGATCCAAGACCCTGCTCCCTACTGACCACTTCCTTCACAGCATTTAGTTTCCTGGGAAGGTAGGCTGAACACTATGTCTGAATAGTTTGGAAATCCTTCAGTCTTGCTGTGAAGGAACACCATGTAGGGTGAGAATAACTTGTGTTGAAATTTGTAAGCCACACTGCTAATAACAGTTAATGAAAATAAAGGTAGGAACAAAACCAATGAATGATATAGGAAATCTTTGGACAAACACAAATCCTCAGAGTATTTGTTGACAAGCTGGAGGTCATGCTCCTTTTTGCAAATCATATATATGCTAAGGGCTATTCTGTGCCTTATTTTCTCTTCTGATTTTTCTTCCTCCTAGGTCTTACTAGAAATAATAACGGGTCTTCCTCCAGTGGATGAAAACCGGGAGCCACAGTTGCTGGTATGTTCTTCATGCTTTCTCCTCCCCTCCCACTGCTCCAGGGTCACTTTATATGAAATCATAGTCAGTTAACAGGTTCTGGGACAATCAGTTGTTGGTCAGCAGTTTCAGACTGACCCATAGAGGAAGGCAGAAGATCTGCCTCTGCTTGTTGCCCCTTATTTCTTCATTTAAGAAGGTTCCTCAAACAGTACAAATCTGTGATTACAGATAACCCACTTCGAGTGTGTTGGAACTGGGGACTTTTGGACTAAACCAGTCAGAGTTAAAACTTGATTTCTGACTAGAACTTTCCAGCGGATACTGCAGCAACTGAGACTGGAGACAGAAGTTTAGTTTACAGACAGACATTCATACAGGAAAAGGCTTTATAAAAGTGATTTTAAAAATTACACTAGCTTAAGCTTGCATATTTGTGGGTTATTAGGCTACTTAGTTGATTGTGCCTCTTTTCTTACAAAAGAAACAATACTAGAAAACTGAGCCTTGAAGTGAGAGACAGTTAAATCTGTATGATATGGCTTAAAGAAATTTGCTTTATGATGTTGTGGTAATTAAAATTATATAGAATAAAATTAATTAATAAATTAATAAAAAAATATAGTTTACTTTTACTCTCATATGCTGTTCAGACACAATGTTATCTGTTTGTTGGTTCAAATTCTCTTGTAGTTAAGTATAAAAGATGAAATTGAGGATGAGGAAGCAACTATTGAGGATTATGTTGATGAAAAGATGAGTGACTGGGATGTACCTTCAATTCAAAAAATGTATTCGATTGCTGATCGGTGTCTGAATGACAAAAAATCCAGAAGGCCAGACATTAAGATGGTATGTAGTCTTTCAGAAAAAAGGCTTATTTTGGGTAAGTGTGTGTGTGTGTGTGTGTGTTCCCTGAGTATGGTTACAGTATCAGTTGATTATATTTCTGTCTGTTCTCTTCCAGGTCCAACAGCAGCTCCAAGAGATAAGAACTTGATAATGTGTTTCTTCTGATACACTAGTGTTTCTGTAATGGAGACACCAGTATGAAACATTTAATCAATATTTAGTGCAACATTATCAGTGATTCTGCTTTCCAGAACTTTCTGGACACATGTAAGGTGAGCTGTTGGCCTGTCAGCAGCTCTTTCACATGTCCTTGGTCACTGGGCCTTTAACATGGGAAAACTCTTTCTTGTATTAACAGATTGCAGTGCTGGTACATCATCTTCTCCTGCAGCTTTTTAAACACATCTCCATATTACAATCTATTTGATTCTTTTTATTTCCAAATATCTAGTGTGTCTGCTGCAAAGGCATACAACTGTAACTGGGCAGAATGTTTTTTCTGCAAATTGCTTTCTTGATCAGGCGTACTAGATCTTTGTCTATTGAAGACAAAACCATTTAATAGCTATAATGGTATTTAATGTTGTCTTTTTGAGAAACAACAATAGTATTACCCAGTTTAAACAAGCTTCTGCTTAATATTTTAGCTTAAGAGTTCATATTAGAGTGAATGGTCTGGTACTGTTAGTGAATGTGACTATTATCAAAAAGTCTTCTTGGTATTAGTTCTAGTCAAATAAAGGCTGAAAGACATTTTCTAGGTTGTTTTTTCATTTCAAGGACTCCAAAGCAAAGTGGTTATCTTGCTGTGCAGATGCATTTACACTTGCAAATGCTTTCTTACAGTGAACTCTATGATGACAAACCATTTAATTTTTATTCACAGGAAGACTCTTAGCTACTTTGACTATTTTAGGAGGATTGAGTATTTTTAGTACTTTAGGAGAGGATTCCATATGGATTATAAATACAGATGGTTTCTTTTCTTAAAGGGGTCAGAATAATGATGTGAAGACCAATTCTGCATTTTACTTAGTCAAATAATTAAGCTATTTTTAATATATATATGTATGTATATTAACTGAATACAAAAATACACATCTGAAAGTATAAATGGAAAGCTTTTTAAAATGGAAACATTGACAGATCAAAGCAGACTAAAAATGGAATGAAAGTGACTAGTAAGATTCCAGATAATTTGGACGAAGCATAAACATATTACCATTGTAAATGAAAGACGTTATTTTCATATAAACTCATTTTATACCTTGTGTACTTTCTTAATAGCTTAGGGATAAAAACATAGTCTGGCCTACAGTTAAATTTGAAATTCTGTGATTATGTGTGACTTCATTCAGGAGTATATATCTCATTGTAGGAAGCATGTGATTTCTAATGTAATGACATCATTAGATTTCTGGCTATTTATTCATTTTGTATTGCCTTTTCAAACTGCTAGCTTAATTTAGAAAAAAGGATCTACCTTATGGCTTCTAGATTTTTTGAGTATGAATTGTAAAAAACTGTTAACATAAAAAAACCCTCTGCATTATTACTTCTTTCTACTATTAAAACTTTGAGCCTTGAAAATAATCATTATGTTATGTTGCTTGCATTTCTGTTAATAACATTATGGTAACCTCGTTGTACGGTATAAAGCTGTACAGCTCTGAACCTGGAGAAAAAAGCTGCTATAAAGCTAAATTAGAATAAAATCTGCTGAAGCCATTCTTCAATTTTAAGCATCTCCAGCTGTTATGTGAAGGTTTCATATTAGATCACATCTGCTTTTTACTATTCCCTGGAGCTGGAATACAGCTATAGTGTTGTCCAGAAGTCTGTTTGCTGTAGCAACTCCCTGGTCAGCTCTGTTTGCCTCTGCTATGGTAGAAGATTTTTGTTCATACACCAACTGTGGTATTCTTTCGTGTGAGGAGAATCTCAGCCACAAGCATGGGAGCTCCTGCTCTGTCATACTAGACCATGACTATTTGTAGTGCTGCTCTCAGCAGTGAGGTTTTGGAAGTAGTTTTCCCTTCCTCACTGAAAATGAAGGGTGTTAGATACTATTTCATACAATTTAGAAAAAAGTTTTGAACTTCTTCAGTGAATAGGAGGAGTTAACTAGGTAAAACTAGCTAACTTATGTGGCAGCTAATTTTTTTTTAAATATGCAGGGGGCAAGAAGGAACTTCCCTTTCCCACCCCAGATTTTTTTTGAGGTCTCCACACAGTAAAGTCATCATCTCTAAACACTAACAGAGGATAAGAGTAGCTGACTTTAGTTTATTTTGTTCCCTCCAAAACCATTAAATTATCCTAGAATACATACTTCTTTGTGTTAGTTACTATAATAAGGCTTTCTAGGACACAGATCAGTAACTTAAGTCATTCAAGATACTTGTAATGGGATGATCTGGTTTCATAGAACTGGAGTGAGAGAAATCCAGTACTATAGTATAGTAGTTCATGCTGAGCAAGTAATAACAGAAAGAGCTGTTCAATCACCAGTCCACTACTTCAGCATTTTGAAAGGATAGAAGAAATTTTTGAAGGGGTATATTACTGAAAGCACAAAAATCTCAAGAGAAGAACACCCTTGGATTCTGCTATGGAGCCCTCAGTGCTGCTCCCATAAAGCAATGGGAAAGTAGCTGTTTCTAACATAGTAATTTTTCTCTAATAGCAAAAGCCAAGAATTCTGTTTCTGCTCACCTCCCTTCTTACACCCTGCAGTCACTTTCTAGTCCCATGGGAACTGCCTATTACACATTAGAATATAAATCTTCATTAAAGAGACTATGAAATGATTCAGACAACACCAAGCTAAAGCATCAATCTTTATTTATAAAGTAAATTACAAAATAGATAAGATAAACTCAGTTAATTTTAGCATCTGAAGGTGGCTTTCATTGAACACATAAACACACTGATAAACAAAATTTTTTATTTACAATGTCAATCTGAGCAACAGAGCAATTTTTACCTTGATTAGTTTAACCATTGATAGGTGTGTTTTAAAAGATCGAGATCTCCCTAACTTGCAACATAAACATTTATTAAATAATTACCTGTTCTGTTAATTAACTATATAATAGCTTGTGACTTAACTGCAAGCAGCTGCATTGCTTTTGGGCTTTATGAAGGCCAACAACAATTTGAATGGACACTTTCAATCATTTAATGACCAGAGACAGTTAATGGAGCAACTTTGATTAGTGCCCGCATTTTGCCCTGGTGTTCTGAACATTCATGAACAGAAGTGGAGGCAACTATGTAGATGTAAACATGACAGATTGTACAAAAAGAACAGATATTATTGCTGTTACAAGAATAGCTACAAGAGGCCTGGAGAAGCAGCCAGCAGTGCAAGACTTCATACAATTCTCTTTTTGGGGAAAGGTGAGGGGGAGACATGCTCAGGACATGACTGACTCCTGTCTGGGCTGTGTGTGTACATCACATAGAATATTTTCACATAAGGTAATTTACAATGTCTGATTTGGGCTGAACTCTAAAGCAGCTCATCATAAATGCTCTTGCATAATCACTTAACCAGCTCTCATCATCCTCCAGATTAAGTTTTCCATCTCCTATCCTCATCTACCTAGGGCAGGATTGCACAAAAAAAACCAACAAAAAAACCCAAAACAAACAAAAACCAAAAACAACAGAAAAAAAACCCAAAACAAACATCCAACAAAACCCCCACAACATGCACACAACCATATCAGGTCAAACTGTTCATTATTTAAAACATTTAGTCTTAAAAAGCTAAACTTCTTTACTGGCTCAAGAAAGTGTAGAGGTATGTGCACTCTTGCTGTGGCTGGCACAAGGGCAGGAATACTAAATTCAAACAACCCTCTAGCAGTAATTTTTAAATGCTACACTCCTTAAAACCAAACCAAAACAAAAATTCCGAAGTGAATTAGGTGTGTTGCAAATATTTTGAGTTAATCTAAAAATACATTTAATTACAGTGCACAATGAGCTGCACACACCATAACCATATTTAAAAAAACAGTGACACTTGCCTGACATAGTACAGAAGGCAAGAGGCAAGAAAAGAACACCAGAGCAAGCAGGAGATTAGCTGAGGTTTAAGAGCTATTGAATTGGACTGATGTAGTGTGTAAAATTAAATGAAAAAAAAGCTGAAGTGTGAAATTTCTGCATATAAAAGACCCACGGTAATACCAACTATTGCAACCTTCTCATTATATAGTGCAATCTCAGATGTCAATAGTAAGCTAGTATAGCCAAATAAAATAATAGATAAAACAATTTTTTGTTAGGAACTACTACTGTCAAAACATTATCCCTATAAAACTAGGTTAAAATCCATCTTCCACCAGGTAAACACACGATTCAGCTCTATAACGAGTATATCCAGGAGCTACAATAATATCCAATGAACCAAATCTGGCAACTCCCATGTAGCTTTAAAAAAAACCAAAACCAACAAAACTCAAAAACCACAAAGGTCACATAAAGGACACTAAAAAGCAAGTTGTCACTGGGAATATAATCTATTCTCAAGTATTTGCTTCATCACACAGTTTTAAATATTTAAGGTCATCCAATACTTGATTTCCACATCTAATTCCCCCTTAATACACTTACTAAAATCAACTTTTCCTGTTAAACACATTACTTACAGTTCAATCAAGTTTAGACTATTCTGGCTGATTTAAGTATTTTGAAGAAGGGAATAAGGGAGAGAAAAATCATCGAAATCCTAACTAGGGGCTTGCTGCCAGCAGTTATTCAAGACCTAGTTGGAATTAAATTACAGATGTAAGTTACAACTGAAGTTCAAATATTTAGAAAAAGTAATTTTCAGAATACCTTGAAAGTAAACATTGCAGTTGATAGTGCAAACACAGTAGAACCTCAAGGATAACTCACTGTTATGAAGCAAGACTGCTTCAATTTTTACTGAACTTACACATTTTTAGATCAAACTTCACCGATAATTAATTACTCATTAGATACTTTAGACATATTGCTCTGAAAGCAGCTCCATAATCTAATGAGCATACTAACTCATTGACTTATAATCTCCTTTTAACTTGGTCATTCAGTACCTAATATGTAACACTTATGAGTGATACAGAAGTCTGGAAAAGCTATTGTGTTTTATGTCAGATTTCTTTAAAAGGTAATTCATGAAATTAGTATAAATTTGAGATGACCAAGCTTTTGCCTTGGAAAATGCCCACCTATTCCTCAATGCTTATATTAATTGAACGATAACTGATTTTAGTTTATCTTTTCCATTACAAGGAAAAAAAACAAACAAAGCAACAACACAATGCAGCAATGCACCCTGTCAAAATCCAAAGACCATCTTCTATTTTACTATTGTCCATAAGTGCTACAAGGTAAAATAAAGTTTCAATTGGGACAATGCTATGTAGTCCTTCATCTCTTCTCACATGGAAAGTCTTAGAGGTTTGATAGGCTATGCATAAGAATGCAGCTGTGACTTACTTACAGAATACATGGGCTTCATAGTCTTATGTCTGCAAAGTTTATGATCACATGTACAGTTATTAAATAATGGATTCTAAATTAAAATAAATGGGTACTAGCTTAGTTTTTCTCTTCTAGCTTCAAAATAATTATCTCTTCTATATGTCATAAAACATGGTCAACAAATATAATCATGTAACAATATAAAAAGTGTTGAGGTCAGCTAAGAGAAGAGTAAAAAGAGCTTTTTTTATCCCTAGCATCTATGAATGGAATGATTTCAGTTCATTACCAAAAGCCAGAATTCCATTTCTTACTCTAATACTTAAACAAATACAAACACAGTTTCTAATCACTAGGTGTTTCAGTCTCTGCTGGACCTCTGATCAGTCTTCGTATTCCCCTCTTCCCTGCAGGACCTTTTGGTTTAGCAAAACTCTGTTTGTAAGCATGTTGTTTTGGATGTACTTCTTCATAAAGGAAGTCAGCAGTTAACTCATCACCATTATCTATTTCAATCTGGCAGAAAAAAACATCATACTGAAAGTCAAAAACATTTAAAAACTTTGCTGAAACTCTATACTATATTAAAACCATATGAGCAATAATGTTCAAAGTCAAGCATGAAAATTTCTCCAACTTGTGCCTAATGCCCTGAGAAATCCTGGATAATTTTTCTGAGACTCCCCTATACTCAGACCACTATTAACTGTAACAATTATTTTTCTGAAATGTAAGCACAACTAAACTGTACATATGCTAAGGACTTCTTTTTGTCCCAAGCTTTGGCACAGTGTACCTGTTAACACTAACCAGAACACAATCCACATTAAACTAGTGCTTATTTACACATTTTAAGTATTTACACATTTTAAGAATCAAGATTGTTCACTATAACATGTTTTAAACACTAACTGTATAATCAATGTGCATACATATTATTATCTCTTGAGAAAGAGTGGGAGGAGTATAAAGAAGCTTGTATTATTAGCTGGCAACAGCCACTCAGCAAGTATTCAAGTGTTTAGCAAGGAAAAGCTAAAATAATAAACAAAATGGAGGGGAGTGTTTTAGTTTTCAAAATCTAAATATATGAAAGCAAATAGAAAGAAAATAGTGCTCTCAAGCCAAACTCCACTGTTTTAAATTGCAGGAATTTAGAATTCAGAGAAATGCTATGGCCTTGCTCTGCTGAGCATTCAGCACTTCATGCCCTGCCAACCACAACACTTGACAGACTTGCCAGCCCCAGTTCTGCTCTTACAAGTACATGCTTCAGAAATTTCTGTCTGCAGGAATTTTCAGGAGTCACACAGTGCTTCAGTTTTGTTGTAGAAAGGCAATTTCAGAAAAATAATTACATACAAATACACATAGCAAAAATTTAGTTGTGTCATCTCACTAAAAACGGTTAGTATTAATTCTGCTATTTTTAAGGTAAACCATAATCTCTACAGAAACTAAGCTTCCACAAAATTGTTAAAAAAGTAACCATAGGTCACAAGTGGACCATTTCTGTTGTCTCTGCTTGGGAGGTGAGAAGCAACTTTTTTCATTGCAGTAAAATCTATACAGTGTGAAAAGATCAGCTTACTTGCAAATACTTGTTTGCCCCATCACGGACTCCTAAGATAGCAGTTCCAATTTGCAGAACTGCAGCTTGAAATTATTTTGAAAATCCCTACATAACTCTGGCATAAAGGAATTTACTGTTTAACAACAGCAATATGTTGTGGTCCAAAATATGACACAACTTTGAGTAAGAAATCATATTAATTCTATAAAGTCCTTCAAAGTACTCTCAAATACTTCCTTGATGCACAAGGATATATTTGTTCAAGATAAAAGTGTAGAAATTATGAAACAGAGTAAAACTTCCATGACTTACTTTGTACCTCTAGCTCCATCAACAATTATTTCCTGTTCAGGACAAACTAAGTT
This sequence comes from Urocynchramus pylzowi, assembly GCA_013397555.1. Lineage (NCBI taxonomy): Eukaryota > Metazoa > Chordata > Aves > Passeriformes > Fringillidae > Urocynchramus > Urocynchramus pylzowi. The sequence continues at coordinate 366,037 of VZRH01003773.1, read as the reverse complement.
ACACTTGTCATTGTTGAGACAAGGTGGTGACACAGACAGTTACAGTTTTCCATTAAGAAGGGAAGACAGGTATGGAGAAAATACCCATGAACCCGCTGCACTTACCTTTCTAACTATCTGCATCCACAACTGTGTTTCTACAATTTCTAACAGTGGACTTTTGCAACTAGAGTAGAGCATTCGTTCTCGTATACTACAGGTATAGCCTGGCATAGAGTAGATGAAAACTGCAGGAAAAGAAAACAACACCACAAATCAGACCACAAATACTCTATCAAAAGGTGTACCACAAAACCATTTATAGCAGAGAGGCAATGGAAATCAACTATGCAATCTGAAAGCAAAAAATGTAGTGCTGTTCTGGAGCTTTTTTACTTCAGCAAGTGTTTCATTTCAAACAGGGGTTAAGAGAATGGCCAGTATCTGTTATGTTTTCACATTTATGGGTGCTCATAATCAAAAGGGATAGCTCACTACAACCATAAGAGCTCTCCTTCACAAGTTCACAGTTTCACAACCAAATGACTGAAATTTATGATCATGCTGACACATCTTTCTCTCTGACTCAAAATTCCTAAGGAATTTGAAACAAGCTAGTGAAGTTTCATATTGAGAAATTTTCTCATACTTATGGATTCCAAAAAGTCTCCTTCATGCGTGTGCTTATACAGGAAAAAGTGGTAACGCGCAGCATCCTTTGGAATTCTTTTTGGCAAGTCCTTAAGTTCAGTATCAAGTGTGTTGGCCAAAATAATAGTTTCATTTTTCATATCAATTTGCTGTAACCAAAGCAAACATGAATATAGTTAATACACAAAAAAAAAAAGCAAACCAGAGAACATGACAGGATGGAAAAAAGTTTGGATTAATCTAATTCAAAATGGTAAATTATCAGCATACTACATCAACACACATTGTTTAATATGTGGTTAATCTATTTTCTACTCATTATTAAAAAACAGTTAAAATATTTTATACTTGCCAGTTGTACATAATTGAGTTTCTTATTTTTCAGTTTCTCCAGAGCCTGAATAGCTTCTTTAGCAATGGGGAATGCTACTCCTTGCAGTGTTTGATGCTTGGTATCTACACCAACATCTGCCTGTACCTGGAACACAAGTCAGCTGAGTTGTTAAAAGAAACCTCTGCAGGCATTTATTTGGTTTCATGTAATGACTGACAATGCATTCCCTATGGTTACACATAGAGTTAGGAGTAGCTATTCCAAGAATAAACCACCCCAAGAAATCCTCCCCATATACAAAAGATTTGCATTTTTTAATTTACAGGTCATATTTGTTTGATAGCCTGCCAAGTTTCTTATCTCTTAAACAGTTCTGCTTAGCAGAGCAGCAAAATCATCAGAGGGAAAACTGGTTCAAGTGTCAGTGAAGAAGTATCAAGTTAAAATCTGGTATAGAAACACAATAATCCAGGAAAAAAAAAAAAACCAAACTTGATTTTCATACGCTGTGTTATACTTTTGAACTGAAAATATTCCTTATAAACTTTGTTATAGCTTAAAAAATTTTAGATAAAAACAACAACTTGATTTCTAGAGAGTCAAAATTTTTGAACGAACAGAGAAATTATGAGACAAACTGATCTTCTACAAGGAAAAGTAAAGCTACTACTCTCCCTCCTGCTTCAACACACTCTCCCAAAAAGCCTATACCAAAACCAAAGCAAACAAAAAACCAAACAAAATCTTAATTTCTTATTTCTAGAAGATCTACCACTAAGTAAAAAAAAAACCAAACACCTAGGACAAGCTAGACAATTATTCATAATCCAGTTGTATTAGTGTCAAATTATTGGAGAGAGCAGTTATTTTAAAGGTGATGTTCAAGAATTTATGTTTACCTTAATATTCATTCAGTTTCTCTTAAAATGAGCTCTGGCCTCCAGTCTTAGTTTATTGTCTAAGTACTGTTTTTCTAAAATATTTACTTCCTTTTAAAGTTTCACACATACATTTAACATTGGTTATGAAGCTGCTAAAGTCAAAAAAGTGTACCAAATGGCAAGTGTGGACCTTTCCTACCCTAGATCTATCAACTAGAAGATGTGCAGCTTTATTAAAAAGAGATGCTAATAAAATATGAAACAAACTGATAAAAAAAATCAAAAACAAACTCTTGTGGCAACACTTACTTATGCTTCACATTTTAAAGAACAGCTTGTCAGCAACAAAGAAAGAGGAAAAGAAAGCAGGTGGAGAGCTTACTTTGCACAAGGATTGATAAATTTATGAATAAGGTTATAGAAAAAATGTTTTGCAAAATATATATCTGCATAAAAGCCTGACTGACAAATGTAAAATAGGCATCACAAAAATAATAAACCATCATAAAATATCATACTCTAGAATCCATATTAAAATACAGGTAGAAAATAAATACTCCAGACTTAAAAACAAGCTGTGAAGTGTGGAGATAGATAAGGGAAAAGAGTAACCCAGTGTAACTCCATATAGGTATAGATATAGGAAAATGAACAGAACCACCTAAGTCACTTAAGAATATTTAAATTCACACCACTAAGATTTAGTTAGTAATGGCTGCTGAGTGCTGGAGAAAATGGCAGATGTAATTTCCTGTGAATAAATGTAAATGTATGCAGGAGGAAAAAAACCCTCTTTTTCTACTTCTATGGTGATGGGGTTGAGCTGGCTACTACATTCAGGAGCAAGACCTTGCATGTCATTCTGACTAAATCTGAAAATAACCCCAAGGCAAAAAAAAAAAAAAAAAAAACAAACCCAAACACTCCCCATCTATAAATGAAATGTTACAAATTGTTAGAAAAAAGAGTAGAGAACAGAACACATTATTACGCACTGTAGATATCAGTAACATGCCTGCATCTTGAATACCACATGCAGATCTGGCTTCCCCATCCCTCCATCTCATAAATTACATAGCAGAACTGGAAAAACTGCAGAGAAAAGCAAAAGGATCAGAAGTATGGAGTGTGTTGTTTAGGAGGAAAAACTACCCAGATTAGGACTTGTCAGCCTGGAAGAGATAACTGATAAGGAATACAACAGAGGTCCACGGACAGAGAATCATGGCACAGCTGTGGTTGGAAGGGTCCCCTAAAGGTGATCTAGTCCAACCTCCCCACAGAAAACAGCAACACCTTCAAATAGATCAGGTAGCTCAGAACCCCATCCAAGATTACTTTAAATGGAGCTAGGGATGGAGCATCTGCCACCTCTCTCACATTCCAGTACCTCATCACACTCACCATAAAACAAATTCTTGCTCATACCTAATCTGAACCTACCCTGTTTTAGTTTAAAACCATTCTCCCTTGTTCTATCGCAACAGGCCCTGTCCCCTTATTTTTCATAAGCCGCCTTTAAGTACTGAAAGGCCACTAAGATTTCCCTGAAGCCTTCTCTGCTCCAGTCTGGACAACCCCAACTCTCTCAGCCTTTTCTCACAGGGAATATATTCCAGCCCTATGATAGTTTTTGTGGCTCCCTCCTTGACCCACCCTGACAGGTGCATGTCTTTCCTATGCTGAGTACCCCAGAGATACTGGATGCAGTGTTCCAGGTGGGATCTCACCAGAGCAGAGCAGAGCAGAGGGGGAGGATCCCCTCTCTTTACATGCAGGCCACACTGCTTTTGATGCAGCCCAGGATATGGTTGGCATTCTGGGATACAGAGGGCTTTATCCAAGGGGAGGGGGAAACTGAGGATTGATTGAATGACTCTTTTTTGCCTTTGCCATACTATTTGTAGGGGTATCAGAATGAACTAGAGATTCTAGAGAGCAGTCAGTGGTTCTTTACATAGTATTTTGTCAAGCTGTGGAATATCGTGCCACAGGACCTGTGGCCAACAAACCTTTATGTGGATTTACAGAAATGACAAGACGAGATGATGGATGAAAAATCCATTAAGAAGAATTATATAGTAAGATGTCATCTTTTGTGCAGGAAGCTCCCTACCTGCAAATGTTGAGGCAACAGAAGAGCATTTAAGGTAATTATGGCCTTCTTGCCCTGCTCCTACATCCTTCCTAGATTTCTGCTGCTCTCTCAAGGACTTGACAACAGACTAGATGATCCTTTGATCTGGCCCAGTAAAATATTTCTTAGGGTAATTATGCAAGAATATAACATATAGAAAACTTTTTAAAATCAGAAAGCTTTTAGTTTTCTAAGTCTAATTACAGGCTTTGTAACGGTGAAAACAATGAAGAGAAAAATGACGTAAGTTAATGTATTGTGAGATGTTTCAAACAAAGCCAAAATGGTAGCAATGCATAATTTATGTGTCCCTGAAAAGCAAATGTATTGCTGCTGAAATTTCAGAACACATAAAGACTTGGTTTGCATGAATCACCTTCTAAACACATTGTATGTAGTACATACACTAATACCAGAAGTGATCACTGATCCCACAGAAGTTTTACATTCATTACTGGTTTTTTTTTTTTTAAAGCTGATAAAGTAAAACGCAGTATTTAATGATTTCTGCATTGAATTGTTAAAATCAGACATGAAAACTAACAAAAGACGCCAGGGGGAAAAAAGTCAATAAATAACAAAGTTGCAGCAAAAGCAGAGTAGAGTGAAAACAAAAGATACACTGCTGTATTTAACACAATGGCTGCCTGTATCCAGCTGCAGAAATAAATCATACTTCAAACACATGTACCACAGCTCTAACATAGAAGTCTAAAGAACAAATAAGTTCAGCACATATTTTAATACACATCTGACATAAACAATGTTCATATGAAGGAAAAATGGGATAAGAAGAATCCTCTGAAACTTTTCAGTCACTAGCTAGCTGGCAATCATCAATTTTTTTGGTTAAAGGCATTTGATAAGAGATTTTTCTAAAAAGTGTTTGCAGCATAAGCAAATCAGTCGCTTAAAGTGATCAGCTATTTGGATTTCTGGTTTACTTCAGGTTTGGATTTCTGTTTTATTTTTAGTGGAATCCTCTTCCCTTCCTCTCAGTCTTAAAGGTAAGTGCACTGGTACTGGAAACCATGTACCTTTCCTCTAAGAATAAGGCTGCTGAAATTCTCCTGGCAATCGCTCACTGCAATAATTGCTATTCTGTGTTTTCTCTACAATTTCTGCCACCATGGGAAATGCATGGGGGCAATCACATGTGGTCAATGACTGAGGTTGGACGACATCTCTGTGGGTCATCTTGTCCAACAGCACTGTTCAATCAAGGCCACCTAGAGCCAGTCGTCTGTCCAAACGGCTTCTGAATATCTCCAGGATGGAGACCCTACAACCTCCCTGGGCAACCAGTGCCTGGTCACCCTTCACAAAGAAGGACATCCAGTGATACCAAAAGCTGAAGTTGCAACCATTAAGCCCTGCAGTTGTCAGGCCTCTGATTCGGACACTAGGCCTTTCACACGCCGTGAGATCACTCATGCCACTTCAACTCCAGCCACCATCACCCTGCAGTTTCAACCCACTGAGAAGGCTCATCCACTCACACTTTCTGAAACTTTCCATCTTCTGTTCTGCCTTTTTTACCCTAGACAGACATTTCCCTACAATACATTTGGAACTCTGCACCATTTCCCACACATGCTTCAAGGCATTTTAGGTACCTCGTTAATCTTAATTTGTCGAAGTTCCTCTTCTGCTGCAGTCAAAGGTGCAGGGGCGGATTGTGATATCAAATATTTTTTATATCCATTCAGAGAAACATCATCCTGAAAGCACAATATCAAGATTTATCAGGATTTTTTTAGAATAGAACTTTTCTTCAATGATTTTCTATGGAGCATTGCAATAAGTAGTTGCCTTCCATACAGTTATGGTCATTTTATTTGAATATTCCAATATTCTATTATGTCTTGTTTCAGAAGCCCAGAGGTATCCAGGTTAATACATGTAAATTAGCAGGTGGAACCATAATAGGGTTCCACCACAATAGCAGTGCTTGTTGCAACCAAATCGTCCTTAGGTTTAACAAAATAAAGACAAAGTAACCCACTGGATGCTGATGATCAAAATCCTGAGTGAGATCAGCAACTTGAACACCTTGAAGAAGCTGTGATTTTCACACACATGAACATTAAAGGCCAGCAACAATTAAGAAGTTTCTAAAGACACTGAAACCAGCAATTTAGAAATATATAAGCTGTAACATAATGAGCCTGGGAAAAGTGAGTTATATCAATGATATCTTCCCTGTGCCCCAGGCCCATTCTGAAGTAACAGTAAGACAGATATAATGCTCCTTCCTCAAAACTGAGATAGAAGCTCAGACTTGTAAGGCTAGACACAAATTCCACATATTACATAGACTGCTAATGGTTTGGTGCAAGTGGCAGTGAGAGACTGGTTGATTGAAAAGACAAGAAAAAAAAAACAGGACCCCTACCAGTAAACCCTCTTAGCAAGTCAGTTATCTACTCCCCTAGAATATAGCCTCTCCACATGTCTGTCAGGATAATGAAGCCTCCATGACAGGTTAATGATAAATATAACAAATTATTGACTCAGTGAGCAACAGAATTATTAGTCTCATGTCCACCACAACAGCCCATTTCTCTTTCACAGCTTTTTTCCCCATACAATATCCTCTATTCTTCCCCTAACCTCCAACTCCTTCCATTTCATTAGAGAACTCATACTCATACAGTGAGATTAAGAGATATGCCTATTATTCTTAGGTTACTTAGTTTTCATAATCATTTGAAGCAAGGACTTCTAAGCCTGATGATGTTAACTATACCTATTAACTTGTTCAACTTTACCTCTTACCAACTACATCTATTAACTTGTTCAACTTCAACAGTGGAATAATACACATAGCTTTTAACTCTTTTTGTCCTTAATCCAAAAAAAACATAAGCAATCCACATTCATACCAGTAACATCAGTTACTATATTCAGTATTTAAAGTCAGTGTCCTGACTTCAAAAAGAAAAACATACCTGTACCGTTCCAAACACTTCATCCTTAATATGGCCACCTCCAAATTCTTTCTTAAGCGTTGCTCGGGTTGCTGCATACAGCATTTTTTGACGAACCTAGCATATAATAAAACAGTAGCTTTTTGGGTTGGTTCTTTTTTAAAATTTTGCTGTACACAGAAAATCCAGCATGTTGGTGTACCAAGTCCATTAACAAACATCTTTCTTGAACAAGTATGTCAAGTGTTGAAACCGCACTATAAACTTGTAGAGTTCTGAATCATGATACTTACTCATACTATTAAACTCACAAAGTCATGATACTACGTATTATTATCAAAGTAACTTCAAAACTGAATTGCAACCTTAGCTGGAGAATGAGCTTTTTTTTTTTAAATGGGAAAAAAATCAACATAATCGTTACTAATTTTAAATAGGAAAAACCACAATTGTTTGAATTTTTGTCACCTGGTCTGTGTACTAATGGATACAACAGACAGCAAAAAAGCAGACTAGAAATAACTCATTATTACTTTTGATTTGATAGTGACTCCAGATAGTTACAGTTATAGCTCAACTACAGAGTGGAAAAATTACGTTTGATCCTTATTAACTTGCTGTCTAACATAGTCACTACTCTCTCAGCACTCCTACCTTCCCACTTTATTTCACCATCATGTTATCCTCTCCACAATACTTCACCTTTTCCACATAATTGTCTCTACACACATCAACTTTTGGTGTCTTATTATTTCCTAGCTGCTAGTGAAAGCAGTAGGAATACTGGGACAGCTTTGCCTTCTGCCTTCCCTTATCTCACAGTCCCAGAACTGGTATCCTAGTTCTGTGGCAGCAGCTCTCTGGCCACAGCAACAGACAACTTTCCCAGGCCTTTCTGGGAAAAGTCTGTGAGAAGATCAGAAAAAAGAATGAGAAACAATTCTTATCTTAACTTGCTGCACCTATTGTTGTGAACATGTGGAATGTGTTATGGAGATTTGTTTACCAAAGGGTGGTTTCTCAATTAGCCAGTGGTGATGGTGTTTGGACTGGGGGACCAATCAATTCCACCTGTATCATAACTGTGTATGAAAGCAATGGGTTTCTTAATAATAAAGAGACTGATCAGCCTTCTGTGAATCATGGAGTCAATGTTAATTACTACCTGGTCGGGGGCCCGCTGTCATGACATAGAAATCCTTAATTCTGACCTCAGTCCTTTCCCATGCTCTCAAACCACTAAGGAGGAGTGTATCCACAAGTGCCAGCTGGGCAGCCAGCAAGCCAAACAGAATAAACAGCTAGCGCTCACACTATAATTCTTCTCTACATGAGCACCCATTAAGATTTCTATCCTATATCCTTCCATAAATTTTCTGAAGTACTGACAGTAAGACAAACAGGGCAAAAAAACTGTATTGTGTCCGCCAGCCAGGCTAAAAATACATTGGATCAGCTGTACTCCATCTAGACCTACTGATCTGCTCTTTAATCATCTTTAAGAAACATTTTCCTGGTTTTCTTCTGGGAATGTAGGGGGAGGTTGGGGAATGCTTCACTCCTCAAATCCTTTTCCTTCATATCTCAGATTCAGATCAAATTGTACTGTTGAAAAATCATTAACATGAAGCCTCTGATGACTATTACTTACAGGAGAGTGATCAGGTGACCATGCAATGAAGATCCATTCATATCCTTGAGCATTCTGTGAATCTAACCTGTATAATATATAACATGGTTGCTTGTCTTCAAGAAGGGGAAGGACAAAGGAATCATAATCCTTTTCCCATGATCCAACTGGCCGTCTAGAGGATCCCACAACAAGCTGCTCTAAAACCAATAATCAAAGCTACAGGTTAGCAACAATACAGTTAATAGTGTCTGTCAAATTAATAATTACAATAAGAAGTTAATTGGACACTTAATCATTCATAATTATGCCCAGAAGAATGGAAGACAAGAACAGTCAGTGTAAAAGGGGGTGAATTACTACAAAAGCTGTGTATGTTCAAACCCTAACTTACTTTAACTGAAATTCTGATAATTGAGAAGTAACGTGCTGGTTGTCATCAAGTTCTGTGATCTGAAGTGCTACTACTGATGTTAGCTTTTTTAGCACAACAAACACAGAAAGGAAGTAAGAACTGTATTCTAACAGTTAGTTTATTTTTTAATTTGGAATACCTAGGTATAAACAAGATAAGACTAAACTTTCAAATTTTAGAATTATAATTACTGATGCTCTTGGTACAACATATTAGTGTTTGTACTCATTGTAAGGAGTCGATAACCCAGTTATACAGTGAAAAGAGTTTGGAATGAATATGCTTGCACTAATCACTAATTTGACTATGTAAGTCAATAAACCTCTTTCTAATATAGCTTCATAGCTATGGTCTCTTTAAATGACTGAATTTGTTTATTATGTATAATTGGTTTAAGTCTGTATAGAATACTTCAATGGTATCCAATTATGTGAACAGCTGTAGCAACAAGATTTTTCTCTTATTTAAACATCACATCTCAGTTTCCAAAGGAAAGTATTAGCATACTGTCTTACAAAACATTTATCAGCTTCCCAAGAAATACTAGCCCACACAAGTGGAATACAAATATCTTGTTTAAAGAGGGTCCTGCAACAGTTTGAAGACCATCATAGTAGCTAGTATACAAATCACCTTTTGAGAGTCTAGGGCTTAACTTATAAAACTTCATACAGAAGTACAACAGCACACAAGTGCTTCTACAGCAAAATCCAAGCAAAGCATTCCACCACAGTAACTCACAGAACACAAACAGCTCAGGGCAAGGGTGTTTGGCCCTTCTTTGAATTTGACACAAAGTACCTGAACCACCTGAAGTTGTACACCTAAACCAAGGGTATTCAGAATGTACTTGCCAATTCTGAACTCTAAGTGGATTTATACCCACTTGGATTTAAGATACAGCCAGAGGAACTTCATGCCCAGCAGCAAATCTCTTCTCTTATTAACTCAGATTAGCAAAACACGATTTGAATATTATCTGTTGGCTATTATCTGTTACTTAAAGCTCCTGAAGACAGATGAGGCAACTGCCCTTCTTCCAGTATACTGGGAGTTTTACAGGTTTCTTTTTGAACTGCAGAAAATACCATCACAGACTGGATTCTGCTTCTTATAGAGATGAAATGCATATACCTATATGTTTATATCTATATATATGTGTATACACATGAATACGTACACACAAAAATTAAAAAATAGGGGAAGTATTCAATTTGTATCTTATTTCTAGGCTTCACTTCATATTATAAAGTAGCATATACACAAAAGCATATTGTTTTGCCTCACTGAATGGGGAAAAAACCCCAAGACAATGGTTTGTCAGCATTTACTTTGTGCTACTGAGACTATCACAAAGTCCTGCCTGTAATCTTACTATTCCCACTGCCTTAAAGAAACCTATCTTAAAATATTGGAAGACTTCCTAAGAAAAGCAAACACAAGGAAGGTAACAGTAGGTTATTTACCTGCCAATGAAAGTGTGTCTGTGTACATATGTACATGTAACTTTCTCCAGCTAACAGATTTTTAGTGTATTGTAAATGAATGAAGTCTAAAACAAATGCCTTCAAAGTGGACAACTGACATGCTTGAAAAGATGGACTAAACTAGGAAATATCTTATACAACCAACCAACATTGCTATTAAAGAAAATGAAAGTAATTATATATTCTATCTTTCAATGTTTGCAGGCTACATCCCTTGCCAAAAAGTTCAAAAATCAAACTCAAGTTCTGATCGAAAATATGTAATTTTCTATTTAAACGTATATGTTGAGATTTAAGAAACAGTTTTGACTTTGAAAATTTAAATAAAGTCACAGATTTATAAAGCTATTTTCTATGTAGCCAGATTACTACTTAAACACCTGCTTTAGCAGGACTTTCTACGTGCAGCACTTTTATCTGCCTTTCTAACCAGGATGTATCAGTATGAAATTTACAGTTCTACATCTAAGGTGACTGGTTGCTGTGTAAGACTAACTCTCTGCCTTGTGAAAGTAACCAGTGTCCAAATGCTACACAGGTGTGGAAATTTTCATTTCCTCCACTCTTTTTTCAGTAAGAGATTACAATAAGCTTATTTATACTATCCATACGAAATACACACCAGTTCTTGGTAAAATATAAAATTACATTTGGGAGAAAAATTCAAATGCAAAAAATACAATAGTATTGCAGTAAAAAAGCTTAGGATCACCAAAATTTAAATTTTATCTTCTGTATATGAAAAACCTTAGTAACATTAAGTTTGGCAGTTTCTGTTTTTTAAACAATTGTACATGTAAGACATTGAAACAACTAGGAAACTATCTAAAAGAACCAGAAAAAAAGAATAAAATTTGACTAACCATTGTCAATGACTATTTTTAAAAGTCTGTATTGTCCATTTCTGGCTCCAACAAAGATGTCTTTAACACTTTCACTAGCTGAAAGAAAGAAAATAAAAGTAATCAAATTAACACATTTCACTTCCCTAGGACAAAGAATATTCATGAGGGTAAGGACAACACTGGAAAAATGTACAACTGGCCCTTTGCTACAAAGTTGGACAGCAAACAAAACAGGAGTGGACAGCAAAACAAACCCAGGAGTGATGCTGCTGCTATGCTGCACACTGTTCCAACCATCAGCATACCACACAAAGATGAAAGGCAACATTACAAAACAGCCCTGCTTTCTAGCACACCAAATGATTTTCAACACTGAAAATTAAAGGTGACATCATATCATCAATCTCATGTTTCAGAGTTAGCACAGCAACACAATAAAAATATGACGCACCTCAAATTACAACAGAGCTTCACGAAATCTGCAGGCTTAGTGCAAACTTTCAGACAGAAACTTTATGCCTGCCAGGAAAATGTTGGAGCTTGTCTGGCTGAAGTGATGGTCTTTGCTGAGAACACCTCTCTGCTGCGTACCAGTGAAAGCTGCCACTCATTGCTCATCTTTCATACCGCCTTATCTCCTTCTATGGTTGACAACATTGTTCAAACCCAACCTACTGTAACAGATAGCTTTATAGTGAATTTACAAAGTAACTGAAATATTTTTACATGTTTGTAAATCACATTGACACTACACCCCCAACAGGACAGACTCACTTCCACAAGCACACTGAAGAACTGCTCTCGACTCGCATGAAGAACATTCAACTGCTCTGCTAAATAATCCTTGTGCAAATCAGTTTAATTATACCAGAGACAGAGAGTTGTAAGGATTTACTGAAAAACATTTCTTGCAAGCTGGTCCTTTAAGTAATCCCATAGGATAGAGCATAGCATCAGCAAAACAAACATCAAACCAGGAAACAAATGAAATGGATTATTGATAGTCAGGTTGGGGCCAAGTGAACAGATGGGATCCAGCAACATTACTGCCCCTACTCAAAACATTTTACATTTATGTTCGTCCAAGTGGTGCCAGGCCCATCCTGAGAGTCCAAAATGGCATGTTAAAAGAACATGTTAAACAACTGCAGTGGGTTACCAGTTCAATCCCAGTTTCATCCCAGCTGTCATCTTCCCACTAACCAGTGCAGACCCTCACAGTAATTTGCTGACAGCTTTTCTAATCATCTCTGCTGGTCTTCACCATTCCATTGAGCAACCAAACATTGTGCCATTTTCTAGACTTTTTGTTGCCCCAGAACATTCTTTGTCCTCTTCTTGTCTATTATCCTTTTGCACCTTATTCTCTCGTTTCAACACTACACACCAAAACAAGAACAGAATACAGCAGTCTCTACACCAATTCCAGAAATATGACAGTTTCCTGAAAAAATATTTTGAGACACTTGTGAAACCAGTTCACTATCAAGTGATCTATGGAGTTTCTTTTATCATGAAGGTTTTTAAATTCCCAACAGTGATATTATTTTCTGTTTAAACTTTCTGCATAGCAGAGGGCCACAGAATCAAAATCTGGGCTTATTTCACAACTATTTTGCAGGGAATATTATTTTAAAATTATTTAGAAGACTCTAAACCCATCCAATTGTATTTCCCCCCAGTTCCTGCATTCTGTAACTTCCTACAGTATTTCTCTGCACTGGCCTGTTTAAAAAGTCCAGTCCTTTTAGCAACTGCCTGGTACATATCACTGTGCCCATGACTTCATTTCTGCTTCCAGAAAAAAGCAGCCCATGCTGCCAAATCTTGTAATTGTTTATGAGTGACAGTAGCCTGTTTGTAGCTAAAGCCAGCAATGGCACAAGTAGAGCTATTCCTCTTCCAAATGGCAGAGGCTGATGCTTTGCTGCAAACAGAACTCCTGATTAGTGCCTGCTGAGGCAGGTTCCCGAAGGAAAGCTGCCGAGTTCTCTACAGCTCTCCTCAGAGGACAAATGATTCTCAGACACGAAGCAGAGCTGCAGAAGAGGATTAGCCACTCTTTTGCTTACAATAAGCAACAGAGTATTCTTCTGCTCCTCCCTGCCAACATCGCCAGGAGAACAAGGGATTAGGATTTACTAACAGGTTTCCCCAGACTGGAAAAAAAAAGCCATTCCAGGTGCACCTCTAGCCTGAGAAGAGTTGAAGAACTTAAAACAAGAAGATGCAAAAAAGACGAAAGATTGGCATGCAAAGAAAGGAAAAGAAGAGAGAGGAAAGGGGGCAAACAGCATGCAGCCAATGGACAAAAAAGGGCATAGAAGAGCAGCTAAGGGTTGCCGTGGCTGGGACAAAAGTCACCTTCAACAATAAATACCGGAGAGCAGGCAAAGTACATGGTACTAGTCACCGAACACGCAGATTTCAGAAATCCAGACAGCAAAACCTGACCCCTCCATAATCCTCCTATATAATCCCTGCTTAGCAATTCTGTGATTCAGGGGAACCCGCTAATACTGCGAAACAATACGCTGTCTCCTTCTAATTGCTCCTCGCACCGTCCAAGGCCTGGAAACACGGGAAAAAAGGGTTCCCATATACTTTTCCCCCTCTGTGGCCTCCAGTGATGGGTTTATAGTGGACTCTCCTACGCCAGGGCTCCCGCTCCTCCCCAAGGCTCTCTCTCCAAGAGACCCAGCAGCGACGCCCGGCATTTCCCGTGTGTCCAACCCATCCCAAACTCGGCACGGCGACCCCGAGCAGGCGACAGCCCCCGGCTCGACGCTGCTGCAGGAAAACCTGCACCGGGGGAGCT